>VXCM01005269.1:0-35098 GCA_014773175.1 Lucifuga dentata
TACATGTAACATTACTGACAATCATTTCCCAAAGCATACTACTGGAACGTGAATTAAAAATGTTTTCCTATCTTCCAGACCATTATTTGCTTCAGTTCATTCTGGTACGTTATTAAAATCAACTTGATACTTGAAATGTTCTTGTGATAGGTAATTCATCATCGCCAACAAGATATGTATTCAGGTTTTTTGTTTTTTTATAAGTTTTGTAATTTTAGCGTTTAAGCTCAATAAAAAGCATGGACTGAATGTATGTCTCCACTGGGGAATCTAGTTCTAAAAGAAGACCTGAATTTATAGAAAAATTTTAATGACCGTGACTTCATAACTATTAGCAGGAGAAACATGGATTTTTAGGGTGGGTGTATCACTTGTATATTTGATTTTGAAAGAGATTTTGCAAAATATCAGGAAAGCTGAAATATGGTTTTATCCTTTGGGAAATGATTGTCAGTAATGTAAAACATGTATGAAAATTGAATATATTAGGCTCAAACATGCAAAATCCAGTATGGTCCTTTAAAGTTAGAGGAAGAAAAGGCAAGGTTTTATGAGTATTTATTGTGTGAACAGCAAACGCTGCAAGAATTTTGTAATCAAATATCTTTTTCTTTGCAACTTTCTTGGACAAATAAAACACGACAACTGTAAACTGTTTGGTCTGACACAGAAAAAATTTCAAGAGAACCCAAGCTTGTCAATACAAGCCAGCACTCTTCATCAGCTAGAAAAGTCTGGGTTTATTGTTCAACATGACACGCTTTCCTCGCCACGTCATTGACTGATCCGTACGCCAAACAAAACCGTGGCAGCAGAACACCCAATTCAATTCAATGACAATATTCTTGGAAAACCACACATTGCTTCTTGCTTCCAAAAAAGATGTAATTTTATGTTGGGTTTTTTTTTTCTTTTTCTACTATGCATAATTTATCCGGGATTGATCAATCTGTTGTTATTATGAAACATCATTTTTTTCAGTTGTGTTAATGTAAAAAAAAAAAAAGGACAATAAAGAGAGAATTTTAAAAAAACGGTGTGCTGCCTTCATAAGTCATAAAACACCATGCTAACCATCAACATGCTTATTTGAAGACGTGTTAGGTAAGCTTGATATGTTATATGCAGCTTTTTCCAGCATTTGTTTGATTTGCTAATCAATGGTGTAAGGTTCACCCAGACATCTCTGCTTCTGTCAACTGCTGCTTTTTCAGTGGATGTTCTGAAACTAATGTACACAGACCGTGAAAGCGTGGCCCCACGATCCTTCTGGCTTTTTGGGTTTAAGCAGGAGGTGTCAGAAAGGTTACCACAGGGATAACTGGCTTGTGGCGGCTAAGCGTTAATCCTTTAGATGTCGGCTCTTCCTATCATTGTGAAGCAGAATTCACCAAGCGTTGGATTGTTCACCAAGAATAGTGAATGTGAGCTGGGTTTAGACCGTCATGAGAGAGGCTAGTTTTACCCGAATGATGACGTGTTGTTGCAATAGTAATCCTTCTGGCTTTTTGGCTTTTTAGCGAGGAAACCACCTCATGTTGTGTTGTTCACGATGATGGATTACCTATCCCAAGAACGTTTCAAGTATCATCGAGGTGATTTTAATAGCGTACCAGAATGAACTGAAACCCAATGGCAGTCTGGAAGGTAGGAAAAACATTTCTAATTCACTGTTCCAGTAGTATCCTTTGGGAAATGACTGTCAGTAATGTTACATGTATGAAAATTGAATATATTAGGCTCAAAACATGCAAAATGAGTGGTATGGTCCCTTAAGAAAGTTGACATTAGAATAAAGCAGAAAAAATTTCCTGAGAAAACGTTATAACCAGACCATAAAAAGCAGTAGCAACACTAAACAAACCATTAAAAAACAACACAAAAAAACTCAACATTCCCCATGACATCGACACAAAGATGACGATGTATAAATAAAGACAATAATAAAACTAGAGGAAGATACAACAAAACTGGAGATCCTAAAAAGTCAACGAGAGTGTAAAGATACACACAAATAAGGTCGACACACACTGAGTCGCCCATGACCCTCCACAGCTAATCCTACAGCATTAACTCTATTACGCGTACCTATCCTTCACCTCATCAAAGCTCTCGCTCAGAGCCGCTCGCTGCTGTTCCTGTGGAAATACCATGAAACGACTCCATTCTGCTTTTGTGAAGAACGTGACTTTTCATTTGATTTTCTACAAATGCTGTTAAAGGACCATACCGTCATTTTGCATGTTTGAGCCTAATATCTTCAATTTTCATACATGTAACGTTACTGACAATCATTTCCCAAAGCATACTACTGGAACGGTGAATTAAAAATGTTTTTCCTACCTTCCAGATCTTCAGTTCATGCTGGTATGCTATTAAAATCAAATTGTTGATACTTGAAATGTTCTTGAGATAGGTAATCCATCATGGTGAACAAGACATGTATTTTTCGAAGTGATGTAATTTTACTATTTAAGCGCAATAAAAAGTGTGGATTGAATGTATGTCTCCAGCTGGGAATATAGTCCCAAAAGAAGACCTGCTTTTATTGAAAAATTTAAAGGACCATGGCTTCATAAGGCTGTGTAGCTATTAGCAGGAGAAACATTGATTTTTAAGGTAGGCATATCAGGTGAATCACTTCAATATTTGATTGTGAAAGATTAAGAGATTTTTGCAAAATCTCAGGAAAGCTGAGGTTTTATCCTTTGGGAAATGATTGTCAGTAACGTTACATGTAAAATTGAATATATTAGGCTCAAACATATGGTCCTTTAATGTCTCTGTGCCACACAGCATGAAACACAGGAGCAGAAATGAAAGACTGGTGTCTTGTGTGAGTACACTGTAGATCAATCTGCTCAGGACTTTGCTGGGAAGTGTGTGTGTGTGTGTGTGTGTGCATGTGTGTGAGAAACAGACGCGTTCCAGTGCCATGTGACTTGTGTCTTGCTCCTAAAGAGGAGCTTAGGAGCCCTGGTCACAAAGTTAACTGGATGTTTACACACACACACACACACACACACACACTTTTTGCTGCCATCACATCACAGCAGGGTGAGGGAAGGCGTGCTGCTTTGGGAGCCCTCAGGTGGGAGAGGATGAAATGAAGAATGAAATTGGGATTCAGAAAGACATAAGAAGATGAGTCAAATGGGGGTGTTAGGGTTGGGGAGGGGGTTATGAACTGTAGCCAAAATGATGATAGTTCTCACATTAAGGCAACACTATTCTTCATATGTTCAATCATGCTCATCTTCCCTTCCCCATCATCACTAAAAAAGAAAGATTTATAAACTGCACTTGTACTTTCTCCACCTCCTCCCCGTTATTCTCAAATCCTTTTTTTCTAAGCTGATGGTTTACGACTTTAAACGATAATTGATGCGTTTTGCCATGACAAGCAAAATGCTTTGATTGAAGGGATGATATGATTGCATGAAAATCATCCAGCAGCAGCACGCCGGGCAGACGGAGAACGAAAGGAATATCTCCTGTCTGAGTCACTCCGCCTGTCAGCCTCTTGGCTTTCAGGAAAACACGGATCAACGCCGTGTCAGTTTATACACGCGCAAACTCAGCGTGTTACATGAAAAATGACTTTTAGGAGGAAGATTGAGTGTTTGGTTGGAGATGGCATATCATGATAAAATCTGTGTGTGTGTGTGTGTGTGTGTGTGTGTGTGTGTGTGTGTGTGTATCTCTAGGTGTGAGTTAATGCAGAGCTTGATCTTCCTCAGGATGACAGCAAATCTCTACCCAAATCACTCACCCACCCACTCGTCCACCCACGCGCACGAGCGTCCCTGTTATTTATAGGCTCCATGTAAAACAGAAGTACTCCAAAAATAAAAGAATGAACTTTTTTTACCCCGGACAACAAAAACGATTCACAGACAGAAACGCAGGCGGATGAAAAGAAGAATAGATGGAAAACAGCCATCTCACTGAGTCCTCGATTGCTCTCTGCTTCTTTCATTTCAATTATTTTCCGACAAGCTGAACTTCAGAGCCAGCTCGTCTGGGTGTTTGTGTGTGTGCACGTTTGCATTGTGTGTGTGTGTGCGACTGAGTGTGTACCCAGAGCAGCAGAGAGCAATAGCTAATGGATGACATGTGGCAGTGCCCTTGTATTCCTTGGCAGGACGTGTCTCTGTGTCTGAGAGCCAGGGAAGGTGGGGGTGGTTAGAGNGGGTGGGGTTGAGGGGTGGGCAGGGAGTCGTGGATAATAGGTCCAAGCAGAGAGCCAGAGGCAGACAGACAGGAGATGGACAGCTGGAAGCGTCTGAAAGGTGTGATCCTGATTCTGCCTCATGCAGGAGCAACTTCCAGAAAACCCAATTTAAGTTTTTTTTTTTTTTTTTTTTNTTTTTTTTTTTTTTTTTTTTGCACCTTACAAGATCAATTTAAAAACCAAATTCACAAAAGCAGCCTACTTCTGAATCAAAATGAAGTATTAAAAAGCAACATAACTATAAAAGGATAAGAAGAAGTTACCATTAAAGGGTTCAGACATATTTTTTTCATGTTTTCACATCATAGTTTACTGAAGTCAAAAGTCTGTCTGATGGTGTGTTCAAGGACACTCAGACACCTGAAGTCTTAAAAATCAGCTTTAGCACGACACATGAGCCGCATGTCATTATTGTTTCTGCAATATCCAATTTTGTCCATCGTTTGTCACATGAGTTTGATTTTCTAACATCATTGGCAACAAAGGCAATGTTTTGCAGAAGCCAATCCTGAAATCCTGAATGTTGGTGCATCCTTAAACTTGACAGAAAAACCTGGATGAATATGCACATCCGACCCGAGCTCTTATCAGATGCAGGACAAAATCAATGCATTGCAATAAGAACATTTCCCATTTTTTTCCCCTTTGAGAGCATTAAAGGACCATAACACCCATTTTGCATGTTTGAGCCTATTGTCGTACACGTAACATTACTAACAGTCATTTCTCAAAACATACTACTGGAACAGTGAATTAAAAATGTTTTTCCTACCTTCCAGACCGCCACTGGTTTCAGTTCATTCTGGTAAGCTATTAAAATCAACTTGACATTTGAAACCATTCTGCTGATAGATAATCCATCATCGTGAACAAGACATGTATTCAAGTTTTTTTCTAAGTTACATAATTTTAGCATTTAAGCGCAATAAAAAGCACGGAATGAATGTATGTATCCACCGGGGAATATAGTCCTAAAAGAAGACCTACGTTTATCAAAAAATTTAAACCACCATGACGTCATAAGGCTGCGTAACTAGAAGGAGAAACATTGATTTTTAAGGTAGGCATATCACTTGAATATTTGATTTTGAAAGATTAAGAGATTTTGCAAAATATCAGGAAAGCTGAAATACAGTTTTATCCTGACAATCATTTCCTTTTGGGAAATGATTGTCAGTAATGTTATGTGTATGACAATTGAATATATTAGGCTCAAACATGCAAAATGGGTGGTATGGTCCTTTAAATTCAGTGCACACTACCTTCTTTCCCTTACTGTACCTTAAAAAATACAAATTTTAAAATGGTCAAATTGGTAATGCTTGTGACAGCATTACATGATGACATTAAAATACAAAGTTGACAACAAATGATGGATCACCTAAGTAAGTAGGTAGATTTGCATAATTTAACCGGCTGAAATGATTCCTGAAAGGTAGGAAACGTCTTTTAAAGAAACACCGGAAGAGTCCAGAAAAGTCGACATTTGCATATTTACAACTCTCCGTGCCCGTACGACTGCATGACAATCAATAACCCTATAGCTTTTCTGATTGCCAGCAGCTACATGGCGTACCGTATGGCCTCTGCACAAAGACCCCTTCTTATCTGAGACCCTGCAACATTAGTTTACATGCTAAAAATCGTTAACTGCGGATGAACTAAACTAAACTTGATCAACTGATCAACATCTGATGCGACAAAGAGATGCAATAAGATGCAAAAGTGCAAAAAAAATGTATTTCAGCCATGTAGGGATGTATGACGAGGCAGAAGAAAAGCTATAAAAGGCGAGGCATGCCACTTGTCAGGGGCTGGTGACAGTCTGGGATTTGGAACCTGATCTCCTACAAGTGGTTGGGTTCGGGATACCCCTCCATAAGCAGGGGATGACTCGTTTTATGGCACAGGGCCCCAAAGGCTCAACATGAGAAGATGATATCCATGTTACATTTGCAACATTTTTATGTGGTGGATCTATGAACTAAAGGAGCTTTCGTTGGGCGCTTAAGAACGCCACTTATTCTAATTATCATAAAGGTTAACATCCATCCTAATGTTTCTCCTTCATTAAAGGGAGACTCCACTAATTGTATGCATCAAATTCTGTTTATTGGTCGTGTGGAGCTCTATTCAGCTTATTAAAATAGCTCCATAAAAGCTTTTGTGAAATTGAGGGGTGTGTAGAAATCAGAGGAAACTGACCTCTATGGCATCATAAGGGTTGATGTGTGTATATGCTGAAGATGACAACTAAAGCCAGTCCTAGACGTTGAGGAATTGAATTTGCATATTCAACTCCTCAACCTCTTGGACTGGCTTTCGTTGTCATTTCCTGCTGGGGATTAATAATTAAGTTAAAGTTATAAAAGTTTTAGGAATGACTCTAGAAGCTTTTTAGTGGTTTAGTTTTGCAGTTTTCAGCACCAACACAAATGAATCCTTGTGATATCAGGAGTCATTTTGCATGACGTCACCCTTTAATTTCACAAGAGCTTTTTATTTGACATGTAAAATTTGTGGAATCCCCTTTAAAGGACCATACCACCCATTTTGCATGCTTGAGCCTAATATATTATTTTTTTTTTCATGATTCAAAATATCTTTATTAGCAACAGCTAATAACTCATAAATGTGTCCCAGCTGTATGAGCTGCATTTATATTAGGATAGTTTATACAGATGTGGTTACAATGCCAGTCAGACCATATTCCTTTTGTAGTCTGGCAGATCAAATACGGTAAGTGAAAATGAACATCAAATATGATATAATGTGAATAAGTGAATGAATATGAGGCTTTGTCTTTAAAAACGGGTGATTTGTGGCTTTTATTGACACCAACAGCAACAAATTAGTTCCTGTGTTGAAATGTAATTGGACAATATGTATACATATATATGTGTATATATATATATATATTAGAGAAATTTAATATCAAATATCTGCTTCTTAGTCTTTAAAGGAACATACTGTCCATTGTGCATGTTTGAGTGTAATATATTAAATTTTCATACACGTAAGGTTACTGACAATCATTTCTCAAAGCATAAAACTGTATTCCAGCTTTCCTGATATTTTGCAAAATCTCTTAATCTTTGAAAATGAAATATTCAAGTGATACACCCACCTTAAAAATCCATGTTTCGCCTGTTAACAGTTATGCAGCCCTGTGAAGTCACGGTCATTTAAATGTTTCCATAAACACGGGTCTTCTTTTGGGACTATATTCCCCAGTGGAGAACTGTGCTTAAACGCTAAAATTACAAAAGTTCTAAAAAAAAAAAAAAAAACCTGAATACACATCTTGTTGGTGATGATAGATTACTTATCCCAAGAACGTTTCAAGTATCAACAAGTTGATTTTAATAGCAGAATGAACTGAAACCAATGGAGGTCTGGAAGGTAGGAAAAACATTTTTAATTCACAGTTCCAGCAGTATGCTTTGAGAAATGATTGTCAGTAATGTTACATGTATGAAAATAGAATATATTAGGCTCAAACATGCAAAATGTGGCATGGTCCTTTAAGTTTAAATACGAAACAACATTTAACTGACGTAAGAAAACTGCCAATTTGCTATTTTTTTTCTTTCACAAATACATTTATCCATGACCCCTGACTTTCTGGCAACTCTTCACCACAAAAACAAAAACGTCATGTGTAATATTGCTTAAAAAAAATAAATAAATTAAAAAAAAAAAAAAAAAAAANAAAAAAAAAAAAAAAAAAAGACAGCCGGTGTATTCGTAAATTCAGGTAAGCTACGTGAGTTTTCAACCAATAAGAAATGAAATGATTTTTAACTAAAACATCATCTTACCGCAGTAACAGCTGCACTTTCAATCCTTTTGTGACACCATTACTCATAACAGAAGATACAGCAACTTTCCGAGCGTTTTCTCCGGTCCGCCGTTACACACAAAGCCCGTTAAAACCATTAAAGTGCGGCTCTAATCTCCAAACCCAATCTGAGGGATGCTGATGAAGAATATTTTGTTTTAGTCAAATCTGGAAATGAGTAACAGACTCAAGACAAAAGGCGTTTGGCTACTTTTCTGAAAAAAAAAAAAAAAAAAAAAGAACAACGGAGAGTGTCCAGAAAGGGACGGAAGATGGATTAAACGCCGGTCCCGCTCGTTTGTTTCCCGTTGTTCACCAGTCGTCAACTGCGTGTGAAGCGCACTCTCACACACACTCTTCAGAAATCAAACCCAGCATGTTGCTCTTACCTTCGCTCAGTTCCGTGAATCTCCGTGACTTCGCGGTGAACTTTCCGTCGCTCCTCTTCGTCTCTTCGTCTCCGTCCAGCGGGTCAGTCCATCGGTGGTTCCCCCCGGAGCGTCCCGCTGCTCAGGCTCAGTAAAGCACCTGGAAGTCAGGAGGAGGAGGAGGAGGAGGAGGAGGAGGCATCATCAGAGGGACACGCGCACGCACGAGAGGGAGAGCGCGCGACAGGAAGATATTCATCAAACATAAACAGGAAACACCAAACTTTACGAAAATGGAGCAATTACGCTAAAATAGGAAAGTTAACAATTTGCTAAATTTAGAAAACACATTTTCACATCCAACAGGTCCGCGGACTCCAAAATATATGTATACGCCACTTAATGTTTTTATGGACGTCTTTATGGTCAAGCTCACTACCGCCGTCTAGTGGAGACTTTTGGAATTGCACCTATTTACGTGACAGAAGTTAGGCATGTGTGTGATTTACTTCACCAATACTAACCTAATGCAGATCTCTCTCTCTCTCTCTCTCTCTCTCTCTCTCTCTCTCNTCACACACACACACACACACACACACACACACAGACATAAAGGGAGACTGAGGAAACAACAGGGTCAGACAAAGAACAAACATCAAACAGGTTGAGAAATATGGAGGCACAAGGAGAGAAAAATAGGGCGAAATATAAATGTGCTTCCCTATACAATAACCTGAGAGTTTCTCAAACTATTATCTAGGATGAGGACTGGGACTTTATCACAAAATATCTGTTGGACACAGAGATTCAGTGTGTTCAGTGTAGCTTCTCTGTAATTTCTCTCTTGAACCAGGAACATATAAAGCAGCATCATACTAGCTGTGTTTGCTCATTTAGGACTTATTTTAACGTTCTATCATCTGTGAATGCAGGTAGATTTAAACTAAACACAGTGATAAACATGTTAAAGTTTTTTTTTGTTTGTTTGTTTGTTTTTTTTGAAGGCCACTCATTAATGTAATACAATCACTGTGTATCATAGAAAACTTAACTACTCCAGGTATCATGCTGTGTGTATTTTATTTTGTCTTGATTTTTTTTTTTCTTTACTGGCATTTAGTGTATAAAGCTTTGTAGATTTAACACATGCTGCACCTATTCTTGGCCTGTTTCTTGTGCTGTTGTAACAGTTGAATTTCAACTCTGGGGATTATAAAGGTCTTATCTCATCTCATCAATCTGTCAGTCTAGTTGTTACAAATACCATAGTATCATGTTTAGTCTTTTCCTTTGTCCTCTTTTCACAATGAGGTTTTTTTTTAATTATTATTTTTTAAGAAACATGATTTTATATAAATAGATTTTTCATAACAGGTAGAAATGATTTCTCAGCACTGTCTCTCTCAGTGCTGGTAGATTTCTTCAATCAAATTTACATCTTTAAATTCTGGCCCATGATATTTTAAAAATCTGAACACATTTCTTAGTACTTTTTGAGTCGCCGAATCATGTCAAATAATTTCAACTTCAACTAGGTATCATTTACTAAATTAACAGCAAAATCTATAATGCTTGGTGAAATTAGTCAAAGATGCCAAATAAGTGAAAAGGTGTAAGCTGGCGCTGAGTAGCAACATTTACACACATGATCATATGTCACTTGCACTGATGCCAAAAAAGAACACAAACAGAAAAGAAAACAGAAGGTTCTCTTTATGTAACACTACATACAACTCCTGATCTGTAGCATGATGTCAGGTCTCTGGAATTAAAAAATTCACAACAGTCTATTCAAATAATTTCATTTTAGAAATCAAAGTCAGTAATAATAGCATTTACCTATGAATTCACAGACAAACATGGCAATAATGCACAAAAATGGCTGTGATTGAATGCTAAATTTGGCTAATTATGCAAAGATCTATATGTTAAATGAACTGAAATAATGGAAAAATGAAAAATGTTACTGTTATCACTAACTTCTTTGTGTTTTCAAGAATGCAAAACACTAATTAGGACACAGGTATAAAAAGTCTGCAGTCATTAGGATTCATTAGGGAATCTTTTCGTGTTTTGAGCTGTTGAGTCTGGTGTGTTTTGGCTGGCGTGAGTGTTTCTTATACTGAGTGACTGATGCAGCTGACTCCATCTCACCATGTCTCTTAGCTTAAGAATGTGCTGGGACGGGACAGGACACACACACGCACACATGCACACACACACACACGCACACACACCCACTCCAGACAGACACCCACAGAGGTGAAGCAGAGAGAGAATTGCTCTGTGGCACCCAACAAGTACAAAGGACATATTCCTTAACAAAACCACAATAATGGTGTGTTTTGTGCTGAATACTCCATCATATAGTGTAAGAGATGAGTCTAGTAAACTTAATTTTAATTGTGTTCTGAATGTAATTTTTCTGAACATTACTCAGATTTAATGTTTTCATTTATAATTTGAATTTTAGTTTGGATTTTGTTTTTTTGTTTTTTTAATGACAGATGGCAGAGACATCAACAACTGGCGTGACATGTAAAAACACCCCACATAGACTGAATATCAGTTATATTGATATTATATTAGGATTACTAATATGGTTTGCTATGATTGCAGCTGATTGCTATTCCCCAGTGCAGCATAATATATCCTTAATATTTAAATCTCTGTGACAGTAACATTGAAAACATTTTAATAAAAAGAATGAAAGCTTTCAATTCAATAAATCCAAACTAAAATTTCTTAAATTCAGATATAAATCACAGCATTAAAGGACCATACCACCCATTTTGCATGTTTGAGCCAAATATATTCAATTTTCATACATGTAACANAAAAAAAAAAAAAAAAAATCCTACTTTCCAGACTGCCATTGGTTTCAGTTTATTCTGGTACGCTATTAAAATAATTTATGTTGATACATAAAACGTTCTTGGGATAGGTAAACCATCATTGCCAACAAGACGTGTATTCAGGTTTTTTCGAAGTTTCGTAATTTTAGCGTTTAAGTGCAATAAAAAGCGCAGAGTGAATGTATGTCTCTNTTTTTTCGAAGTTTCGTAATTTTAGCGTTTAAGTGCAATAAAAAGCGCAGAGTGAATGTATGTCTCTGGGGAATATAGTCCCAAAAGAAATCTTGTGTTTATTGAAAACTTTTTTGATAAAAATTTTTGAAAACTTTTGAAACCACTGATGGTCTGAAAGGTATGAATTTTTGTTTTTAATTCACCGTTCCAGTAGTATGCTTTGGGAAATGATTGTCAGTAACGTAACATGTATGAAAATTGAATATGTTAGGCTCAAACTTGCAAAATGGATGGTATGGTCCTTTAAGTTTCAAGGTAGAAAATGTCAAGTTAGACCGAAAAATTCAGTTTCAGAACAAAATCCAGCTTCATGAAACATTTAAAATCAAAATGTAAATTTCAATTTCAGAACACAAATACGAACTTCATCTGAATATCAGTATAACTTTCACACGCGTAACAGTGATCTATTTATCCTTTCAATTACTGTGTTAAAGCCTGAATTATAACTCTCGGTATCATTTTCGTCCATATGTCATGTGTACTTCCACCTAGTGGCTACTATGTGAGAAAAGAAAACCAAAAATTTCCATCTCCACCAGCTCTTTCACAGTCATATATGTATAGATAACCTATGTATTTCACTTTTTCTCACCTGTACAACCAGTCATTTCACATTTCATCCAAACTTCCTCGAGCCACGCTAAAGTCACCTGAAGAGTTCATGTTACCCACACATCATCCATCACCATCCATCCTTACACACCTTCCTATTGTTACAACACACTCACCAGTGCTTCTTTCTGTCTTCACCAGAAGGTTCCCCACCAGCTCCAGCTGTGGGTTCGCTCAGTCAATCCCTTGTATCAAACAAGAAAGGATTTCTTAAAAAAAAAAAAAAAAAAAACCAGAAAAAAAAAGTGGTACAAATGGTTATAAAGCCAGACCAGCTGGCTTAGAAGGGGCAACCCAGAACTGGGCTGAGTTTGGATCTGAGCTCACTCCACACTGACAGGAGGAAGACTACGCTCGGCCCTCATCAGCCCCCTGGCAGCGCAAACACCGCCCCTTTCCCCCCATCAACACACACATCCACACTTACATCTCTCTCTCTCTTACACTCGCGATTATACACCCATACCCTGTGACCTCCTGCTTCTGAGCTGGCTGAGTGCACGTCTGCGGAAAGAGCCCGGTCACCTGTTGTTGTCACTCCCTGATATATTTAGCTCAGAGGTGTCAATGATGCTGCTTGTGTGTGCGTGTTTCTGTGCATTTACGTGTGTGTGTCTATGTGGGAGAGAGAAATGTGTTGCTGACACTCAGGGCCTCTGTGGGCCTTGGTGTAAGAGTCCAGGATTACTGTTCCAAAGACTGACGGCTCTACACGTTACAGAGAGAGAGAGAGAGAGAGAGAGAGAGAGAGAGAGATCAAACTTGTAAGCATGTCCCAGATCTCAGCACAGAGAGCATCTGCTTGGCTGAGGATTACCTTCACCTGTCCACTCCTGTCAGCTCCCAGCACAGGAAGGAAAGGAGACCAGCAGGCCTGGTTGACACCGATGATCTACGTATCCACAGAATATCAGCACCAAAACACGTAAAGACCAAAAACAACATGAACACGCTGTTTCCTGGACCAAAGAAAAGAAACCTGAACAGGGAATAACACGCATCTCGATACACATGACAGCCGATGAGAGTTTCCTCTGCATGTTTGTATAAAACCGTGATGTTATTGTTTTTCTGTTGGTACTTAGTTCTGTAGCCCAATAAACTGCAGTAATTAAAGGACCATACCGGCCATTTTGGATATTTGAGCCTAATATATTAAATTTTCATACATGTTACGTTACTGACAATCATTTCCCAAAGCATACTACTGGAACGGTAGTAGCAGTTGTAGTAGTAGTTGTTGTTGTAGTAGTAGCTGTGGTAGTAGTAGCAGTAGTAGTAGTAGTACTAGTAATAGCAGTAGTAGTAATGGTAGTAGTAGTAGTAATAGCAGGAGTAGTAGTAGTAATAATAGTAATAGCAGTAGTAGTAGTAGTAATAGTAGTAATAGCAGTAGTAGCAGTCGTAGTAGTAGTAATAGTAGTAGTATCAGTAGTACTGTTAGTACTGTTAGTAGTAGCCCTGCTGAGTTTGATGGAGTCACAGAGCACAGCAGGAAGCATGTCAGCAGTTGTAGTAGTAGTAGCAGTAGCTGTGGTAGCAGTAGTAGTAGTAGTAGTACTGTTAGTACTATTAATAGTAGCACTGCTGAGTTTGATGGAGTCTCAGCAGGAAACATGTCAGCAGTTGTAGTAGTAGTAGTAGTAGCTGTGATAGTAGTAGTAGTACTAGTAGTAGTAGTAGTGGTGGTAGTAGTAGTAGTAGTGTTAGTACTGTTAGTAGTAGCCCTGTGGACTTTGATGGAGTCACAGCTGCTCAGCAGGAAACATGTCAGCAGTTGTAGTAGTAGTAGCAGTAGCTGTGGTAGCAGTAGTAGTAGTAGTACTGTTAGTACTATTAGTAGCACTGTTGGGTTTGATGCAGTCACAGCAGGAAGTTGTAGTAGTAGTAGTAGCTGTAGTAGTAGTAGTAGTAGTAGTAGTAGCAGCAGCAGTAGTAGTAGTACTGTTAGTACTGTTAGTAACACTGCTGAGTTTGATGCAGTCACTGCAGGAAACATGTCAGCAGTTGCAGTAGTAGTAATAGCTGTGGTAGTAGTAGTAGTAGTAGTAGTAGTAGTACTGTTAGTACTGTTAGTAGTAGTGCTGCTGAGTTTGATGCAGTCTCATCAGTAAACATGTCAGCAGTTGTTGTAGTAGTAGTAGCTGCAGTAGTAGTAGTAGTAGTAGTAGTGGTAGTAGTAGTAGTAGTAGTAGTAGTAGTGTTAGTACTGTTAGAAGTAGCGCTGCTGAGTTTGATGCAGTCTCAGCAGCAAACATGTCAGCAGTTGTTGTAGTAGTAGTAGCTGCAGTAGTAGTAGTAGTAGTAGTAGTAGTAGTAGTAGTAGTAGTAGTGTTAGTACTGTTAGAAGTAGCGCTGCTGAGTTTGATGCAGTCTCAGCAGCAAACATGTCAGCAGTTGTTGTAGTAGTAGTAGCTGCAGTAGTAGTAGTAGTAGTAGTAGTAGTAGTAGTAGTAGTAGTAGTAGCAGTAGTAGTAGTAGTAGTAGTGGTAGTAGTAGTAGTAGTAGTAGCAGTAGTAGTAGTAGTAGTAGTATTAGTAGTAGTGTTAGTACTGTGAGAAGTAGCGCTGCTGAGTTTGATGCAGTCTCAGCAGCAAACATGTCAGCAGTTGTTGTAGTAGTAGTAGTAGTAGTAGTAGTGGTAGTAGTAGTAGTAGTAGTAGTAGTAGTGGTAGTAGTAGTAGTAGTAGTAGTAGTAGTGGTAGTAGTAGTAGTAGTAGTAGTAGTACTGTTAGAAGTAGCCCTGCGGACTTTGATGGAGTCACAGCCGCTCAGCAGGAAACATGTCAGCCATCTTCAGTCATGGAGAGCAGCAGCAGCTGAAGCATGTAGAATAATTCCACCTCCAACACATGTTCTGCATGACTTGTGTTTTACAGCACACAGTAAGGCGGCCTGTTAGGCAGCGTTTTTGGCTCACGTCTGATCATCTCTGCACTACATTTACTCCATTTCAGCAGCTTGGAAGAACGTGTAAAAAGTTCCGCTGTGTTAAATTGATGTGTTTTAATTTCCCCACCATTGCTTTGCGTCCATCCTTCACCTCCTGCTGAAGAAGAAATATTCACTTCTTCACCAACTACACGTCTCCCACTTGCTGTTTAGACTCCTGTCCACACTGTTTAGACGTGAAGAGGAGGAGGGGAGAGGGGGAGGAAATGAGGAAGGGTGGAGAGGAGAGAAAAGGCCAGCGCTGATTGTATTTCACCTTGTTTTTAGCTGAAATTGAATTATTGCACGTTTAAGCTGTCAGGAAAAATCCACTCAAGTTTTGGCTCATTTAGAGCAGAAAACAGAGCTGCAGCCATCATCTGAATAAAACTCTTTTCCCCCTCAGAACCTCTGTTTTTACCTTCCATAAATCAATTTTTCTTTAAAGGAACATACCAGTAATTGTGCATGTTTGAGCCCAATACACAAACTTACATGTTACGTTATTGACAACTGTTTCCCAAAACATATTACTGGAGCAGTACTTTATAGATTTGTTTTTTACCTTCCAGACTGCCACTGGTTTCAGTTCATGCCAGTACGCTGTTAAAATCAACTTGTAGAGACTTGAACATGTTTTGGTAAGTAATCCGTCGCAGCAAACACGACATCTATTAAGTTTTTTTGTCCAAGTAACTTTGATCCAACATGGAGCTCCAACAGAAGACAATGTGTTTCTCCACCAGGAAATATAGTCCCAGGAGAAGACTGCTTTTATCGAGAAATTAAAACAGCAGGGCCTCTTACATTCGGGCATAACTGTTGGAAGGTGAAATGCTGAATTCCAAGGTGTGTGTATCACCTGAACATTTGATTTTGAAAGATTAGGAGATCTGGCAAAATTAAAGGAAAACTAAAATACGGTTTTATGTTACGGAAATTGTTTGTCAGTAACGTAACATGTATGTGGGTTGTATATATTGGGCTCAAGCATGCAAACTGGCTGGTATGCTCCTTTAATTTCTATCTATCTATCTATCTATCTATCTATCTATCTATCTATCTATCTATCTATCACTGTCTGTCTGTCTCTATCTTTCTATCGCTATCTCTGTAAACTCTCTCTCTCTCTCTCTCTCTCTCTTTCTAGTAACACGGGGTTCTTGTTCCTAGGCATTGAATAAACATTTATTGAAGTTGCATGGAAGTGAAATGATCATATAAAGAGGTCAGAGGTCAGAGTCTAAGTCTTCAGCCTTTTCCCTAGAATTTACATGTCCTGTTCAGGGTTTCAGCATTTTCCTCGCCTCAGAAAAATGCTGGTGTAGCCCATATAGAATGTGTGTGTCTGTCCATATGTAACGTATAATACGGTGTGTGTTTATGTCGCGTGTGCATCCATGCCTGCTGTATGTGTAGGCAGATGGTTTAGGGAGGCGGATGAGGTGTTGGAGAAACACAAACAAGCAATGACAGAAGCAATAAGCTCGCCCTGAAGCGAACCAGATGTGCACAGAACGATCTAAAAAATATTATTACTGGAAGCGAGAGGCCCTCGACTATTCTTCTTTGTCCTCCTGTTCTTAACCTCCTCCCCCCGCAACCTTTCATGCTTGTCTTTTAGCCTCCACTTCCTCATCTTCTGAGCTATGAACAAGTGGACACAGATTCGCTGTACTTCAACTTGAATCAGAGGAAGAAATGTCGTTCAAAGAGCATTTTGATAACGTGGCAAATGGTGATGACGTGGAAAACGTAGTGCACCAAAAACTGTGTGTTTTAGCACAGAGGCGAGAATTTGTTTAGAAAGGGAAGCGGCTTTGTTGAGTTTGTGGAGTGCTGGATGTGGTTACAGTATGGTGTGGCTTAAGGTTGGGCTCTCCAAGAGATAAGGTTACTGTGAAAGCCATGAGCGTGTGTAAACTAATCCATCCTCACCCAACTGCCAGGCATAGTCCAAAATCCACAGCATGGCCCGAAGCATTCCATCCTCGTGTCTGTGTCTACTCCCATGTATACCTTCTCCATGAGGGAAGTGGAGAGTTACAGGTTTTAACTGCAGTTCTCGCTGTTTTAACCACATCTACTAATTACACGTGCGTGTGTTGAGGAAGTGGATGAACTTTTTTATACAGAGTTCAATTCCGCAATAAGCAGTGCTTGAAGGGGACAAAAAAAGGTGCCAGTACTCCACGTATCCATGTGCTGGTCACCATTGTTGGTCATCAAGTTGGGGGAGGGGGTCGTGTCCCAGAAAATCTCCTTTGTTTTCAAAGCTCAATGTTGACAGGTATGTACTGAGTTCAGTGTAATTTTTGTTTTATTTAATCTGTGGCCCTTTGACCATGAGAATGAAATTTCATTGGCCCCCGTCCTCATCAAAGTTGTCCATCCCTGGTATAAATACATGGTCCCCTGATTTAATTCGTCCAGCTGCAACCTTTGCTATTGTTTTCCTTTGCGTTGTTCTGCAGTAGATTACAGAAGATTTATGAGAGGTTCCAGTACTCCTGAAAATGTCCCGGTACTCTGAAATTTTCGGGACATTTTCAGGAGTACCGGAACCTCTCAAAAATGTCCTGAAAATGTCCTGGCCTCTGAAATTTCAAGAGTAACTGAACTTCTCGAAAATGTTCTGAAAATATCCTGGTACTCCTGAAAATGTCCCAGTACTCTGAAATGAAAATCACAGAGGTCCCGGTACGGAGGTCCCGGTACTGCGTACCGTTGAGTACCAACTTCAAGCACTGACAACAAGCTACAATTACAGTCATTCTGTTTGAGATCTTATCGTTTCAGCGTAAATCCACCCATGGTGGCCATGCAGTGGGATGTAGGATTAGGTCATTTCTAAGGAAGGGAGCGGGAGAATGAGGTCAAAGGTCATGGTATTCACCTGGACATACTTACTTCCCAGCTGACTCAGATCATAAATGCTCGGAATCATTCTCAACAGCAATCTCGATTAGTGACCTGCCCCGCATCATCCTTCGGGACAGTTGCGTGTGCTTGAGTCAGCTTCACGCCAGCATTGGACTGCAGATCGAACTAAACCAGGGAGTAAACAACCCACCCTGCACCATGCCCCACTCACCCCATCACCCCTTGTCTCACTAAGGGTCAGAGGGTAAGTGTTGTCACATGGCCGGCATAGCTGGCCTAATAACTGACAGGTGGACGCATGAGCTGAACTCTGACTCTGGTTACCAATGAGGCAGTTTAGAGGCTCTGCATGAACCAACACAAAGACACTCAAACCCGTGATTCCTTTTCCACAGAGCCTCACAAGGAATCAATCAGCTGGATCATCTTTACTAATGAGTGATGCGTTATGAAACCCTGCAGAATCTGGTGCCGTATCTCTGCGCCTCATCCCTCAGTGGGCTATGTACCTCTCCTTTAACAATCAAGAGAAGGATCCCACGAGACAATAACTGGTGTGTACTGGAATGGTGCAATACTGATGGAAAACGATCTACTGTGAAACTATTTTGTTTATGACCTTGTTAGTGGGTTTCTCTCTGGCAGGGTGCTGAAGTGAAATATTCAGTCTTTTGTTTCTACGTTACCGACAGAGAGCTGGGTATTCATTAAGAGGACGACTGACGGCTTGGCTGGCTTGGCTGTTTGGCTGCAGCAGTTGCAGCTCTATTTGATAGTAAACAGAATCCTCAAATTCAAAAGTACTCCGGTTCAGATGCGTCGGTGAATGTGTCTCATCCCATTCGCTAATCTAAATCAGGAGCCGAAGCTGACCTATGATGTTACCACGAACCAGAGCAATCAGACACAAGCTAGCAGCCAGACTGATGTATTTATAGAATTCTCATCAACACTGATGATTACCATCAATACAAGGGTGGGGGGGGNAGAGAGACAGAGAGAGAGAAAGGGAGGAGAGGGAGGGAAGAGTGTGTGTGTGTGTGTGAGAGTGAGTGAGAGAGAGATTGGACGAGAGAGAGATAGTGTGTGTGAGAGAGAGAGGAAGAGAGATTGAGAGAGAGCGTGAGAGTGAGAGACAAAGAGAGGAGAGAGGGGGAAGAGAGATAGTGTGTATGAGAGAGAGAGTGTGAGTGAAAGGGGGGGAGAGGGGAGTGAATGAGAGGAAGAGAGAGTGTGTGTGTGAGAGAGAAAGAGACAGGAAGAGAGAGAGTGTGTGTGTGTGTGTGTGAGGAGAAAGACAGAGAGAGAGACAAAGAGGAAGAGAGAAGGGAAGAGAGAGAGTGTGTTTGAGAGAGTGTGAGTGCAAGAGGGGGGAGAGAGAGGAAGAGAGAGAGAGAGAGAGGAGAGAGGGTGTGACAGATGGNTAACTGGGGAGGAACTGGGCCGGTTTATTTCTGGAGCTCTGAACCAGCGACCAACAGCTGAGCATGTGCCAGTGAGCAAGGGCAAGTCCTGCAGACTGCCCCGCCATGCCGCCCACCAAGACTCCCTCAGTCAACATCAGCGCCGACCTTCAGCTGCTTCTCAAAACTTATCAACCGGCATCAACACCGTCCGATTCCCAGCCTTTAATTACCGCCTGGCTTCCATTCCTCTCCCTCCAACATGGATCGAGAGAAACCGCATCCAGTCATCTACTCTGTCATTGTGTGATTGGTTCACGTTATTACCAAAGCAAATTGGGTTAGCCAACCACAGACCTCTTAATCATCTGGAAAGCAGATGAGGTCCAGGACGGCTGAAAAGTGAAGTGGGAGATGTTTTTTCATCAAACCGCACGCCTTCATCTAAATCAATGTGTGTAGGTTTGAGGGGAGTGAAATGACAGGGTGTTACATAGGATCCGCCTTAAGGGGTTTGGCGGTTAAATGCATCTGAGCAGCGAGAACGTGTCGCAACAGCTTTGACTTTTTCAATTATTTCAACACATATGTCAAGTTTCCTAAGGGATTTTTCTTTATCTGTAGTGCAAACACTTCTGTGTAATTCATTTGTGGTTGTAAACAGAAGATATGCTGATAAATGAAACGTGACTGAAGTTTTCCACTAACTAATGCAAAACTCCAGCAAAATACTCTGTCGCTTGTGCTGTTAAAATTGTTTTTAGATAATAAAAACTATTTTATAGGTCATTCTGAGGTCACCTCCCCCCAGCCAAATCTGCTCCAAATTGACCCAAACTGGTCTTGATTGTGCTTCGTTTGTGCCTTTAAATCTTTCATGTGTTGCTAGGGGTTTTTTTTGTTTTGTTTTGTTTTTATAGGTAAAGCTACTCGTACAGTGCCCGGTGCCTGTTCGGACATTGTGGTGTGCAGCTGCAGCTTGCCATTATTGCCTGTGGAGCGGAGCATCTGCTGCTGCGCATGGAGCATATCCTGCCACCTGGAACTTGTTCGGACCTGGCCGGACTTTGTGGTGTGCGCTGCAGCCTGCCATAATTTAGTCTTGCATGTCCTCGTGAGCTAGCTTTACTTGCAGTGCCCATTGAAAACGTGCCTGTTCGGACCGGACTTCATGGTGGGCACCATAGCTTGCCTTTAGTGCCCGTGGAGCGGAGCATATGCTGGCGTGCCCAGAGCGTATCCTGCCGCTGCACCCTGAGTGTACTTTTTACCACCACAGCTTAATTCGAGAACCCATGCAAATAACTTCACACGCCACACTACGTCCTTGGGTCCTGAGCATTATACCTGCGAATTTCAAGTTCATACAGTGCCGGGTTCTGGAGATATTGATGCTACAGGCAGACAGACGGACAGACAAATTTGGCTTTATAGATATGATTTATTTCAGACGATGACGTCACCAACCCCCCAACCATCGCAAAAATGACCAATAAAATATTCTTTAATATCTGAAAAAAAAATAAATAAATAAATGATAGCAGCACAAATGACAATTTTAACAACACAAACGACTAAGACTATTTTCTGGGAGTTTTGCTTTAGTTGGGGGACAAGTTCACTCGTGTAGGCTTAATTGAAGCCTGAAAATGTCCCGTTATTATCTGAAATAAGATCATTTGTTTTAGTCCACCGTCCAACAGGATTGGCTTTTAATTAAAACCTACAGTTGCTGTTTATTTTGACTGTGGCACTTTTGTAAATCATGCCAATAAAGCAAAGTGCCATTTCAATCAAGTTCTGTGAAAATACAAATTTACAGTTCTAATATCTAAAAAAAAAAATTATTCATGTACGTTTCATAATGGTATTTTACAAAAACAGAGTGAAAATGATTTTCTTATCAGCAGTTCAGTGGCATGTTGCATTATGGTTTCAGTGGAAATGACAGAAATGATGTCCAGCCAAATCTACTGTATATTCAGTTCAAGAGCAAGAGTGGTAAACTTGACTTTGCATGCCTGAATAATAAATATCAACAGTAAACGCCCTGGAAAACAAATTTATTTTGTATAAAATAAATAGCACATTCAAACATTCATATAATGATCAAAAAATGTTATAAAATGTGTTCAGTTATAAAATGTGCACATTATAGAATATTGAGGTTTTTTTTCCTGCTAAAGAAAACACAGACAGAAGCGCTTCAGGAATGAACATTAAACAACCATAGTGGCGATCACGCATATTTGAGCCCAACCTATACAATCCATATACAAGTTACATTACTGACAACCATTCACAAAATATACAACTTTAGCGGTAAATTTCTGAATGTTTTTCCTACCTTCTACACTATTATTGGCTTCAGTTCATTCCAGCATGCACTATAAAAATCAACTTGTAGAGACCTGAAACACGCTTGAGATAAATAATCCATCATAGAAAACAAAGTATGTATTAGGTTGTTTTTTTTTTCTTTTGCCAAAATAACTTTAACCCATACAGCACAGAAGAGGATGTATTTCTCCACCGGGAAATATAGTCCCAGGAGAAGACTGCTTTTAAAGAGAAATTAAAATGATCGTGTCTTCTACAATCGTGCATAAGTGTTAGCAGGCGAAACATTGAATTTTAAGTTGGGTGGATTTGATACAATAACAGGAAAACTAAAATACCGTTTTTTGTTTTAGAAATTTGTTGTGAGTAACATAAAATGAATATGTGTTGTATATGTTGGGCTCCAACATGCTGGATCGCCGGTACGGTCCTTTAAATATTTTGTCAGTGTTATTGGGTCACAGAAAGAGTGAATAAAAACTAGAATGTAACCAACTAGTCTAGCAACATCAGAGGCATCAAAACTGTTCAATCACTTGAGCACTTTGACGTGAATATACAATGTTTGAATAAAAGCTCACAGCTTTACAGGGACTCAGAATGGATTCAGGAGTATCAAAGTTCACACCTGATGAAAGAAAGACGGGCTGAGGCAAGAAATTTATCAAGTATAAACCATCAGGCCAATAAACAACTTCAGTCCACTTTGCTGCCCTTGACAGGAAGTTGTCCATATTCGTCCTTAATGATGATAAATTCACCTTCATGTACATTTTGCCAGATGTTCACCGACTCAGCTTCTCCAAAGTATGGAAAACTTAACCATTCCAGAATTCCACCGTGGCCATTAAAAAAATGACTCCTTATCACGAGTCTCCACTCATGATGGTGAGGAACTCTTCTTGATTGACTGGAAGATAAAAGCAAAATTCGGTGCATTTGCAAATTAATACTCTGTTCAAACATATTTCAGCAGAAAAACAAGTTATCCTTATGAAGGGTAATGTGTTCATATAAATCTGAATTACAACTGGCTAGATATGCAAAGAGATGCTATTAAAGGACCATACCACCCATTTTACATGTTTAAGTCTAATATATACAGTTTTCATACACATTATGTTACTGACAATCATTTCCCAAAGCATACTACTGGAACAGTGAATTAAAAATGTTTTTCCTACCTTCCAGACCGCCATTGGTTTCAGTTCATTCTGTTACACTATTAAAATCAACTTGTTGATATTTGAAATGTGCTTGGGATATGTAATCCATCATCATCAACAAGATGTGTATTCAGGATTTTTTTTAGAAGTTACATAATTTTAGCGTTTAAGTGCAATAAAAACCGCGAAATGAATGTATGTCTCCATCAGGAAATATAGTCCCAAAAGAAGACCTGTTTATCGAAACATTTAAATGACCGTGACTTCATAAAGCTACATAACTATTAGCAGGAGAAACATGGATTTTTAAGGTGGGTGTATCACTTCAATATTTGATTTTGTAAGATTAAGAGATTTTGCAAAATATCAGGAAATCTGAAATACAGCTTTTTTATTCTTTGGGAAATGTTTGTCAGTAATGTAATGTGTATGAAAATAGAGTATGTTAGGCGCACACGCAAAATGGATAGTATGATCCTTTAAAGACTAAGATGCAGTTATTTGATATTAAATTTCTCTAAAACAAATCTGATTTATTTTTGGATTATAAACACATCTAATTACATTTCAACACAGCAATTAATTTGTTGCTGTTGGTCTCAATAAAAGCCATAAATTGCATGTTTGTAAAGACAAAACCTCATATTCATTCACTTATTCTGTCATTCTAAACTTATCCTGCCCCCTAGTGGCTGTAAGGAGGCATGACAACTTCTACAGATGAGGGTTATTGACTTGATCTTCACATCTGTGTGTTCTTGTATCATTTGACCTTATTTCAAGTTCCAGTGACTGTATTCAGTCCATTTGATAAGGATGTATGATAACATTCTATCACTAAGTGCAAGCCATTTTTTGTTCAACTTCATCAAACACGAAATGGCAGAAAACTAAACAACTTATCAACTTGAACAAGTAATAACGTGATGCTGTATTACATTAAGGAAGTTGATAACATAGATAAAAAAAACTTGGGAGTCTGTGTGAGATGCACTATAAAAAAATGTCACAAATGCAGCTGAATCTGCATTCTGTGTCATGTTTCTCTGCCGAGTGCTTTTGTTACCTCTGGTAATTTCTCTTCATTTAGGACATATAGGGTCAGGTTCTTAACCAGTAGCACATGATTTACCATGTCGATATGGGCAAATACACAACAACATTTCCTTATTCATAAACATCTGGTATTGATATCTTTTAGCATTTGTCTTGAAAGAGTGTTACTGTAGTAATGCTACAGTATTTTCTTATATACATGTCGGGAAGAGATTCATTAAAAAAAAAAAAAAAAAAAAACAGTCACATGAAAATTAAGACGTGTTTCGTTCCGATCATAAATTTCAGCGATATGAAATCTTTGATAAACTCACTCAGCTGATCAGTCAGTTTTTAAATGCTGAGTTTTCAGCCAATCTCACACACACGTTCTCGTGGCGCTTAGCTTATTCATTAAGCCTCATGTGCACATCTGTNCCCCCCCCCCCCAATTATATTGGCTTTTACCTGTAACACACCTGACAACAATGCTACCTTAATGTGACACGGTGCTCTGATAAGAGAAATTTCATGAATGAGCTTCAATTGTCACAGCGAGCATTTAGTGCCATGCTGTGTACTTAGTGTGATTTTTTATGAATCTGACTCCAGTGCAAACTGTTGAGAAAATCTGTTCTCATGGCTAAAATGGTTTTATAACCAGCTGTTTAAACATCCTATGTGGGATTACATCTCATGTCTGATCAGATTATGTAGAACCCAAGAGACAGATCCCTTTATTTTTTGTTCTGAGTTGTGTTTGTGTCTTGATGTCCCTGGTGGCTCGTGGACAATTTGCTGCTTACATGTATCTGAATATTTAAATATTTTAAGATACAAATTGAAGTATTCAATCCATCACATTTACGTGTGTCAGTCACTTAAAGGAGCATACCAGCAATCGTGCAGTATTTGACTGTTGGCTAAATCAGTTTTAATTTTGAAAAACAACCAAGTATAGTCCCATTTTGACAATAAATTTACACTTTTGAATCATTTTTCATCTTAATATGTTACCGGTCAGCAACCTGTGATCAAACCTACGTTCTTCAATTTTAGTTCTGATTGGGCACCTTGTGTGAGGAGTAAAAACTGATGGAAGAAGGTGGTAATAATCACTTACTCTCACCGTCTCCGTCAGTGTCAAACTCGTCAATCATGCCACGCAGCTCCTCGTCACTAATGTTCTCCCCAAGTTCTCGAGCTACTCGCCTCAGATTCCTCAGACTGATCTTGCCTGATTCGTCGTCATCAAACAGCTTAAAAGCCTTTAGAATCTCCTCCTTTGGGTCTCGTTCCAGTATGCGGTCCGTAACTGTGGAAATTGCACCAAAGACGGATTTATTTTTATTCTGGATCTGGATTCATCCCTCCGCTCACACCAGCACCACACCAGCACCCTTTGACTTTCCCATTTCGTGCTTTAACTTAGCATACAGATACAATAAATGTTCTGACACAAAGAAAAATGTACAAACTTACCTACTTCGTTGAAATCATCAAAGGTTATTTTGCCGTTTCCCTCTCTGTCATAGTCCTTGAGAATCTTAAGAACATCCACTTTCTTCACTTCGAATCCAAGTGCACGCATTGCTACCTGTATGGATTTTCACATGTTTGGATCACTAGAGGATATATTGCAGATATCTCTACATCGATATCCATCAGCTACATTAAACAGTCATACACTCCTGTTAATTCAGGATTAGATCATTATTCATCGGTATTGATGTGAGACATTAAAATACTATTAATCACATATACAACATGGCCAAAAGTAGGTGGACACCTTAGTAATTACCCAGTCATTTTGTAATTATTGGGTAATTACTGGGCTCACTAATTAGTGAATTCTATCTTCAGTTCTCTGTGATGAATGTATGCTGTACACTGTGTGTTTGTTGCTCTGTCTTACAGAGTTGATCGTTTCCAGAGACAGCTGCTTCCTGTTTTTGAACGTGACACAGTAAGGTTCATAAAGAAAATGTTTGTTAAGTTTGGTGAGGAAGAACTACCTACACAAAGCCCTGATCTAAATCTTATCCATCACCTCTGGGATGAACTGGAAGGCTGACTTTGTGCTAGGCTTTATCGCTCAACATTGATGTCCAACCACACTCATGCTCTTATGGCTGAATGGAAGCAAATCCCACCAGCCATGTTCCAAAATCTAATGGAAAGCAAAAGAGGGACCATCTTCACATTAATACCCATAGCTTTGCCATTAGATGTTCACCCATGACATGAGTGCATTGTTTAGGTGTCCACATCCTTATGGCCACGTAGTATGTTTATCTATACGCAATATTAGAACTTGAACAAATGACTTAAGCTCGGTTCATTTTACCTTAAGCTCATGATAGTCGATTTCTTTATCTTTGTCGGTGTCAAACAGCTCGAAAGCCTCTTTAATTTCGTGTTTCTGATCCTCGGTGAGCTCTCTTCTCTTCCTTCGTTTGGCTTTGTCTGCCGCAAGGTCAGTTCTGGAGAGATGAGGAATCAGTTAGCTTTCATTTATGCTGAACTATTACACATACAAAACCACAGCAGACAATATGTAGTGCTAATTTGCTCAGCGGTGCACTGAAATACAAGAGCAGCGCTAGCTAACAGGCCACCAAAAGAATTTTCTGAGTCAACTAGCTGTGGTTACACCTTAGTTTATGATATTTAGGTGAACTGTTAACATATTCAGCTATATCATCTTATGAAAACACTAATGACAGCGCTAAACACGCTAGCTATAAGTCAACTAATGCTAACTTAGCTAACACTGACTTTTGCTAGACGTTTCCTGCGTTGTCCTTTAAAACAAACGGTGTCAGAACGTGATTGAAGTGGTTTTGATATTTTTAATTTAATTTTAGACAGATTTACCTCAGAGACAGACTCATTCTGGGTTGTTTCCGACACCTTTAACAAATCCTTATTGTCAGCAAACACACATATCACTATGCTGCGATAACATAACAAATCCTTTAATCCGCGCTCACACAGGGAGCTTCCTATTGGTCGCTGGTCACCAAGTAGCAGTAAAGCCTTCTCTGATTGGCTCCAGTCATTGCTATGCAATTGTCATGTACTTGTATACAATTCCATTGTACATCTTGAAGTGTTAAACAGTCCATACAATCAGAACCTATATCAATTTAATGTAAACCGTGTAAAATTCTTTGGGGGAGCGAAGTAAATCACTTTTTTAGGAATAATTAGATTTGTATGCCAGTTTCTCGCTCAGTAGAAATAAAGCAGAATTTACTGGAAATTTCTGACTGTGTATACTCTGACATCTATTATGCAATGATTCAGTATAGAGAGTAAACTATAACTGGTGATCATTATTGGTTAATAAAGGAATAGGCTACAGATTTAAGTAATATCCAAATTCAGTACACCTAATAAAAATGATTTTAAGTGGAAGAATAGATGTCGAAATGTAAATATAAAGAAATATATATATATTATTCTCTGTGGTAAGTTTTGACTCCACATTACAGCTTCTTCAGGTCACACAGTATGTCATAATGTCGTGGTCCTGAAGGTGGCAGACAGCATTTATAATACCCTTTAAAATTTAAATTATATTACCAGATTGAATTTGATATCTTGAAGCATCCTTAAAAAAAAAAAAGAAAAAGAAAAAAAAATCAGNCCAGATTGAATTTGATATCTTGAAGCATCCTTAAAAAAAAAAAAGAAAAAGAAAAAAAAATCAGAACAATGAAAACTTTGGTTTTGGTGTGCACATTTGTTATTAAGCTACAGATTTACAATGGAAACAGTATATCAGGCTCTGTCTGCTCAGTGCATGCACAATCCATACTGCAGAATGAATGAACACTTTGGTCAACCTTTAATGATTAGGCCATTGATAAACGTTGCATTTTACATTAGTGATGTGAAATCACAATTTGACACAACTAGTCAGTCACAAGGCAGATACTTTGCCACAACATTGTATTTAGGATTGTACTTTGTGATGACACAATTTATTCAATTTAAGTTATAGAATCTATGAACACTGTGTGACCAACTTTGTATGAAAAAACATTGGTGCATGATTCAATTTAACCTTCCAGCGACATCTGCTGGCTACTCTGTAACATTGTCATGACTGTGACAAACTTTAAAAAAAACAAAAAAACTTCTCAGTAAGGTTTTATGACTTTTAGAAGATAAACGTGAACATTGAGAATGTCACCGAAAAACAATAAACACCAATAGTCAGGAAAAAACTTGTTTAAATTGGAATTGTCCAAAACAAACTTGATTTCATGCCACAAATGTGTTCATTATAGTGATTTTCTTCTTGTATTAATCAGAACTTAACCACAAAAAAGACAAAAAAGACGCTTTCATTATTGAAATGTCATGTTTTTTTCATCGATATATTTGTTTGTGTAATGCTTTAAAATTCCTATAAAGTTGCAGGTTAATTTGAACCAGCAGTCAGAAAATGCAAGAAGTGAACACAAAAGAAAGGTTAACCAATCAGCATCAAGGCCCAAACTAGTCTAGATATGCAATGGTAGAGCTGAAGCAAAAATATGCATAAAAGAACTTCAGTAAATAAAAAGATCGATCAAACGCATAAATTTGTTACCTCTTGTATGAATGAATGGTTTAGTTCATATATGAAAAGCATACATTTATACACAGCCCACCAAAGTTTTTTTTTTTCCTCAAGCACACCAAACTTTTAAACCTGCGAACGCTGCGAGTGAAAATACCCACAATCTCTGCACAATTTTTGTGAAATTATGAGGAGGAAAGGTATAAAACACAGGAGATACGCATCTTGTCGCCTCCCNCTCCCGGTACTCGAAGGTATAATCAATGTAAAGCTGATTCATCATATCCTAATAATCAGAGATCACAAAATAATGTATGAAATAAAATCATCAAGCCACACAAATAAAGAATTGTTTTACTGCTTGCACACTGTTATTACACTGGTCAACACAGTCATCATCTTATCAGTACTTATGTAGGGGGGAAAAAATGGAAAAATCTGTCACATTTGGTGCTTTGTTTGAATTATTTTTTAAAAAATGCCAGAAGAAGCAATTTAAAAGACAATTTTTTTTTATTTTTTAAATCTTTGCATCTAGGAATATATACTGACACGTGTACACATTAAAAACTGAGCCATGATAATTTTACATATAGTTTTGGAATAAGCTCCCTTTCAACAAAAATCAACAGAAATCAATAAATTAAATGCCTCAGAATCAAACTAAGAAATATGAAAATTATGAACAGCTCCTACATTAAGGTTTTATCATTTATCTGTGAATACTAGAAAAAATGCTAGCAACCACCCAGAGTACGCTTGCAATCACATAACAATACCATAGCAACCATTTGAATTTAGCAAACACAGAGCGCACATATACACACACACATGCACGTGCGCATGCACACACACACACACACACACACACACACACACNTGCACGTGCGCATGCACACACACACACACACACACACACACACACAGCATGTCATGGATTATTAAGTCTACATGGTAAAAGGCAGATCTTGTCATTTCCAGTATATTCCGCCTTTACATTCCTCAGCTTCAGTTTGCAGATGAGATATGTAGCATCTGTTAAGCCTGAGGACTTCCTGCCCAACTTTTTTTCATTTTCCACAACAAGTTTGTTTTTCTTTGCTCAACATTTGTTTTCTTGTTGTTGTGCTCCCTGTAAGAGGCCATTTGAAGTTTGTAGGAGCCACATGATTTCTGGATACATTTCATGGAATCTGACCTTAACCCAGGAATAATGATGTTTAAAGTTACATGGTTCTAATTATTCATGTTTTTAACCTTCTGGAGTCTAAAGTTATTTTGTTTTTTTTTTCTAGTTTTATTTTTCATAGAATTCATTTGCTGTGCACTAATATGTTTTTTTTTTTTTGGTCCTCTCCCAGATAAGGCAACACATTGTGGCTTGTGAAAATCTTTTTTTTTTTTCTATGCTCTATATTTTTGGAATTTTAAAAAAATATTTATATGTAGAATTTCTTCCTTGTTCAAAACTGTTCAAAAGTTTGTCAGAAATATCAAACTATTTACAGGTCAACATTTATCATTCTGTTTATTAAAGGGTTAAAGGATGACAAATAAAAACTAATTCAATGGAAAAAGACTTTAGACTCCAGAGAGTTAAAGGACCATACCACCCATTTTGCATGTTTGAGCCAAATATTGTATATTCAGTTTTTATACACATAACATTACTGACAATCATTTCCCAAAGCATGCTACTGGAACAGTGAATTAAAAATGTTTTTCCTACCTTCCAGACCACCACTGGTTTCAGTTCATTCTGGTACGCTATTAAAATCAACTTGTTGATACTTGAAACATTCTTGGGATAGGTAATCCATCCTGAACAAGACGTGTATTCATGGTTTTTTTTTTTTTTGAGAAGTTAAATAATTTTAACGTTTAAGCGTAATAAAAGTGCAGAGTGAATGTATGTCTCCACCAGAGAATATAGTCCCAAAAGAAGACCTGCGTTTATGGAAAAATTTTAACGATCGTGACTTCATAAGGCTACATAAGTATTAGCATCAATTTGATTTTGAAAGATTAAGAGATTTTGCAAAATATCAGGAAAGCTTGAAATACGGTTTTATCCTTTGGCAAATGATAACGTAACATCTATGAAAATTGCATATATTAGGCTCAAACATGCAAAGTGGGTGGTATAGTCCTTTAAACCTTTAAGTATAATTTTGAATTTTATATGTAAAGGAGTTTTTTTTTAATTGTATGGATATTTTTTCCTTAAGTAACAGATCTGAGTAATTCTTTCATCACTGCATAAAATAGAATTATAACGAAGCAGAGAGACACGTGCATTAACACAACACGTGCACGCTCATGCACAGCAGCAAAGTGTTCATATTCTGACATTACGGTTAACTTTTTCTTTTTTTTTTTTCCTCTGAGGAAATACCACTTCACTGTAACTGCCAGACATTTCCAGCATGCACTGACAGACCTCAGTGGACCCTGAAACATGCTTTAATAACTCCACCAAATTTAGAAAATGCACACACACACACATGCACCCTGGCACTCCCACGCTGTGTGTGCACAAAGTCATTAAAGGCAACCAGCTACACACAGAAACACAGAGTAAACTGTTTCTGGTCAGACTGAGAACACCTTCAGCACCACCAGCCTCCTGTGGAACAGCACACAGAGGGTTCTTGTGCTCGGGCTTCAGCTGGGGAACGCAGTGAAGAAGAAGATAGCGGCCGTAGAGAAGCAAGGGAGAAAAATTAAAGGACCATACTGGCCAGTTTGCATGTTTAAGCCCAATACACACAACTTGCATACATGTTACTGAAAACCAATTTCCAAAACATAAAACTGTATTTTGCTTTTCCTGTTGTTTTTCCAAATCCCCTAAAATCTTTTAAAACCAAATGTTCAGGTGATAGACACACCTTAAAATTCAGCGTTTTACTTTCCAACAGTTATGCACTATTGTTGAAGACATGATTGTTTTAATTTCTCAATAAAAACCTGGGACTATATTTCCTGGTGGAGTCACACATTGTGTTCTATGCAGCTCCATGTTGGATCAGTTAAATAAAGTTACTTAGACAAAAAAAAAAAAAAAAAAAAANAAAAAAAAAAAAAAAACAAAAAACTTTGTTGTTTGCTGTGAAGGATTACTTACCACAAATAAGTTAAAATCTTTACAAGCTGATTTTAATATCATACTGGGAGTCTGGAAGGTAGGAAAAACAATCTAAACTGTACCATTCTAGAAATACATTTTGAGAAATGGTTGTCAGTAATGTAACATACAGTATAAGCGGTTTGCATTTATTGGGTTCAAACTTGCTTAATCACCGGTACGTTCCTTTAAATATGAGCTCTTAAAGGACCATAGCAGCCATTTTACATGTTTGAGCCTAATATTAAATTTTCATACACATAACATTACTGACAATCATTTCCCAAAGCATACTACTGGAACAGTGAATTAAAAATATTTTTCCTACCTTCCAGACCGCCATTGGTTTCAGTTCATTCTGGTACACTATTAAAATCAACTTGTTGATGCTTGAAATGTTCTTGGGATAGGTAATCCATCATCACCAACAAGACATGTATTCAGGTTTTTTCGAAGTTTAATAATTTTAGTGTTTGAGCACAATAAAAAGCATGGAGTGAATGTATGCCTCCACCGGGGAATATAGTCCCAAAAGAAGACCTGCGTTTATGGAAAAATTTAAAGGACCGTGACTTCATAAGGCTGTGTAACTATTAGCAGGAGAAACATGGATTTTTAAGGTGGGTGTATCACTTGAATATTTGATTTTGAAAGATTAAGAGATTTTGTAAAACTTCAGGAACACTGAAATATGGTTTTATCCTTTAGGAAATGATTGTCAGTAATGTAAGATGTATGAAAACTGAATATATTAGCCTCACAAATGCAAAATAGATGGTATGGTCCTTTAATAGACATCATGTTCGCTGTGATGGATTATTTACCATAAATATGTTTCAAATCTCTGTAAGTTGATTTTAATATCATACTGGGGTGAACTGAAACCAATGGCAGTCTGGAAGGTAGGAAAAAGAATCTAAAATTTACTGCTCCAATAGTATGTTTTGAGAAATGGTTGTCAATAATGTAACATACAGTATAAACGGTTTGTTTATTGGATTCAAACATGACCAATCGCCAGTACGTTCTTTTAAATATAATGAACTCTTAAACAGCAGCGATTGGATGTTTGGGTGGAGAAAGAGTCAAAGTGAAGAAGAGGCCGTGAGGATGAAGAGTCGACTGTGTCTGGGTGAGATACAGCCTCTATCTCAACACACACATGTGAGACAGGAGACGCTGTGAGATAAGCAGAGACCCAGCGGCACCTTCTTTACACGGCTCTGAGAACTCTCTGTGGGAAATCCACGATAGCAGCAACAACCGTGTCACGGGTCAACAAGGGATGACAACGTCCGAACAAACGGGATTTAAACGGACATGAAGGACAGCGAGCAGTTCTGGGAAAGGAAAAAGATGTTTGAAAAGAAGAAAAATGTTTTATCTCCTGTTAACATATATGTACAACTTAGAATATGAGATTTAAGAAGCAGTCAGTCCTTTACTTATATACAAAGTAATATCATAGAAATACTGTAAAATTCCTTCTTTCATTGTCAAGATGAGTAGAGTTCATGTATAAACCTCATATCTCCAGTCAGTGGTGATTTCATTGCTTTTAGATCAGTTGAAGAATAGAAGGGTGAAAAAGGGATGAAGGAAGATAGGAGGTACAAAAGAGAGAAAGGAGGACAGAAGGAAGGAAAAGGGAAAGAATGGAGAATGGACAGAATTCATAAGGAGCCATTTAGGAATGAGAAAGAAAGAAAGAAAAAGAAAGAAAGAAAGAAAGAAAGAAAGAAAGAAAGAAAGAAAGAAAGAAAGAAAGAAAAGTGGTTATTTCAAGTTCTAAGATCCACATTTTAGGAGCTTAATTTATGTTGAATGTAAAATAATTCTTCTCTACATCGTGAAGCAGATTTAAAAAATATTATTTCTCCTTAATAAAGTTAAACAAAGTGTCCCAAACTGGAAATATAAAACTATAACTAAAGTATTTGAGTGTTCTTAGTCAGAAAGTAAACCACGTATTTTAGATTTTTCTTCCCCAGAATCATGATTTTTCTATAGAGAAAACTGTCAGATTTGGCAGAAATATCAGGATTTTCACAAAGCAACATTTGTCATCCTGTTCAGTAAATTATTTTTTACATGATCAGTTTTTAGACGGCAAATTAAAACCAAACTCATAAACTGGAAAAATGACTTTAGACTTTAGAGGGTTAAAGCCATAAAACTGGCAAGTAAATGTTAAAAATGAGTTTCTTTCCATATCTGTTTAAAAATCAACAAAATACAGACAAAACCAGTGGAGCTTAGTCAAGTGGGTGTGGATGCTTTTGCACTTTAATATATACACTATGCATGTGTGTGTGTGTGTGTTTGTGTGTGTGTGTGTGTGTGCGCAAGCGCACTCGATGGTTGCTGAGTCTTATAGTTGTTGCTACAGTGTTGGTAGGTGATTGTTAGGTGATTGCCATTGTATTCTGGGAGTTGCTAGTGTGTGTGTTTGTGTGTGTGTGTGTGTGTGTGTGTGTGTGTGCGTGCGTGTGTGTGTGCGTGTGTTTGATGGTTGCTGAGTCCTAATTGTTGCTACAGTGTTGATAGGTGATTGTTAGGTGATTGCCATTGTATTCTGGGAGTTGCTATGTATGTGTGGTGTGTGTGTGTGTGTGCTTGTTGCTGAGTCTTAGTTGTTGCTACAGTTGTTGATAGGTAATTGTTAGGTGATCTAGGTGGTTGCTAATGTGTGTGTGTGTGTGTGTGTGTGTGTGTGTGTGTGTGTGTGTGATTTTCTGATTTCCTAATGAAAGCTTCACGGTTAAACAAAGCATGAATTCTCGGCAATCTGAACTGAAACTGTTCTGTCATCAGATTAACTCTGAGCAGCATGAATAGCAGCTTTTCTCCAGGATATTAAAAAGATGTGGGAGGTCAAATCAGCCCTGCTGCTCTTGTCCCGCGTCTGAACCTGCAGCCTGTCGGACAGAGGCGGCGTTTCACGACTCCTCTCACCCCGCACGCCGGCCTTGAACTCGCTGCTTGTTGCCGAGCCGAACACAAGGAGCGGTGTCATGATCGTATTTACCTTCTCCAGAATCAGCAGGCTGCACAGAGGCGGCATTTTCCAGAAGCCACATTTGAGGATGCCAACCGGAGTGCATGCGGTGTAAACAAAAAATGTGCACATTCAGCCCATACCCTTCAACAGTTGGTGCTGGGGGGTGAGGTGGTGCAGATCCAGCCTCAGAAAGCAGCTTTTGTCCAGCTCTTGCACAGTTTGCTTCATTCTATTAAGAAACTGGACCCACTTACAGTCGTCTGATTTTTCTCTAATATCTAGCATAACTTTACTGCTCGTTGTTTGTTTAAAGGGCAGAGGAGACAGTCCTCAGCATAATCATACGTTTCAGCTCCTCGGCTTCTTCTAAATGCTGAACGTTGAAACGCAGCTCATTAAGCTCATTAGGTGTGGCTGTCACTGCAGCGGCATGTTAAAGTCTCAGTGTTAAGACTTTACTGCGTTCATTCCATTAAACCAAACCCCCCCCCC
>VXCM01005269.1:35140-53600 GCA_014773175.1 Lucifuga dentata
CTTTTTTTTTTTTTTTTGTTTTTTAAGTGGAAAAAAAATCCATAAATTGATTTTTTTTTAGGAGACAGCAGCAAAAGAAGTTAAAAAAAAAAATTCATGTTGCTTTTAAAAGAGAAAATGTTGCTTTTAAAAGAGAAAATGTTCATTTATTGTTACGCCTGTTGAAAGTCTTCTCAGATTAAATATTGACAGCATTTAACCCCTCCTACATTACTTTCTTCTGTCTTTCTGTCTGAAAGCTCGATTGCTGACCTTTTCAACGCTTTATTGCTTTAACCTTCTGCTGCAAAAGCTCGCTGACCGCAACAATAATGGCGCTGTTTAAACAGCGTGAGCAGCAACGTTGCACGAAGTGAACTGGACGATTTGGGTTTTACAGCCCAGTTGTGTTGACTGTAGGAAAAAGCTTTGAGTTGAGTTTATTAGCTCACCATTGTAGTGTCGTGTAATAATACGGCGTGTGAGGAGATGCGTTAAAGCAGCCACGTAGCATCTGACCCCATCTGGAAAATGACCAGGAGGTACAGCCAAAACAATACCATCAAATACAGCCACAGAATATATGATTTCTGTCTCACCGTACAACAGAGGTGGTAAAGGAGCCAAAAACTGTACTCAAGTGAAAGTATTGTTACTTTATGATAATAGTGATTCAAGTATAAGTAAGAGTACTCACCAAAATAATGACTTGAGTGAGAGTAATAAAGCATCTATTAAAAAGATTACTTGAGTAGTGAGTAACTTTGATCAAGTTATTCTTTAGAATAATCAACAAGCTATAAAGGCTCGTCTGAGGGAAAAAAAATGCAAAGTAGCCACATGTAGCTTCTAATACAATCTAAATCATATCATATAAAGAAACAGTAGACAGTAATAAATCAGATATTTACCACATAACAAATCATGATAATTCTGGCCCCAAGACAGTTAGCTAGGTTAGCTTCATGAATTTACTCAGAATAGAACAGGAAAACTTGTGTTAGCATTAGCAGCAGCAGCTAGTTAAGACAGTTAGCTAGGTTAGCTTCATGAATTTACTCAGAATAGAACAGGAAAACTTGAGTTAGCATTAGTAGCAGCAGCTAGTTAAGTAGCTAACGTTGCAGCTTACCGCCACATGTTTCCTGAAGTTCCATGTTGATTCTTAGAAGCTGAAATGTCACATTTTTAGTGAGACAAAGACGTTATGTAGCCATTGGTTTTGGTAGACTGAAAAGAAAACAGCATTTGAATGTGTAGCCACGGATGTGCCTCTTCTAAACCTCCGGCTGTTGATTCCACCATGACTGTTCTGCTCCAAGTGAAACCATGGAAATGAAGGGTGGGGATGTGGCCATTTCAGTGCTGAAGCAGACAGTGTAGTGTCTGACAATAAGAGAAAAACTGAACGCGACTGAATTCAAATAGGTGAAATCAAAAGTAATGCAAAGAGTGTGACCAAATGTTGTAATGGAGTAAAAGTATATTTTTTCCTTCATAAATATATTCAAATATGAGTTAAAAGTATCCTGCAATAAAACTACTCAGTAAAGTACAATTTTGTGAAAAATGTTACTTAAGTAAATGTAACGGAGTAAATGGAACGCATTACTACACACCTCTGCTGTACAATCAATACATTTGCATGCACATTAAAACTTTGACTCTACTCCAGTTAAGGCAATAAAAAGATTTTTTCAAATATCATGTAGACTGGTGACCTGTCCAGGTGAACCCTGCCTCTCACCCAATGACTGCTGGGATAGGCTCCAGCCCNCTGGTGACCTGTCCAGGTGAACCCTGCCTCTCACCCAATGACTGCTGGGATAGGCTCCAGCCCCCCTGTGACCCTTAATAGGACAAAAATGTATAGCAAATGGATGGATGGATCATGTAAACATCATAATCAGACTAAAATTGGCATAAATCAATATAGATGTACTCAGAGTAAAGATTAATTTATACTTTCCACGTACATAAGGATGTAAGGGTCCATGTGATGTAAATCTCATCATCTGTTTATGTCAGAAAGCGTACATTTTGGCTATCCACGTACCTCCAATTTTTTGTGTCCATACGGTCACTACACTATGCTATGCTACGCTATGCTACTGGTCACGTGTGGAACGTGTCCCTGAAGCAGACACCAGAATATACTATGAGAACCATGTATGCTGATGGAGCCTGTGTCTGCTACTGTGTGCATACGTGTCCGTTTGGAAGTATATATTGGCCTTTAACATATCTAGATTATGCAATTGTATATCAGTGTACTTAATGTAAATGCTCCATTAGCTTACAGTCAGTGGAAGCATTCTGCACATGCATTTCCTCACTGCATACTTCTTCTCGTAAGTCGATTAAGCAATGATTCATGTATATTTCTCAAAGGTTGGAATTCATATTAATTGCATCCATATTTATGGTTTCCTCTGCATTTTTACTTTAATTGCAGTACAAAGTACAGAATGCATCTAAAAATGCTGATTAACAGTTTTTTTTTATACAATACTGAGAAATTCATGTGTTTTGTTCTTTATCCAGTTTTAAGAGGAAAAAGTAAACATAAAAGATTCTGATTCATCACACTTATATTTAACTGGCCTTTAGCCTGTAAAGGACCATATCGGTGATATTTAGCCCAATATATACAACCTGCATATATGTTACATTACTTGGATTGTGCATATTGGGCTCAAACATGCACAATCGCCGGTATGATCCTTTAAAAGGCAGTTATAGTAATCAGTTACAGTAATAGGTTTGTTTGAGCAGCTCTATTAAGGATTCCATTCGACAAAATAGTAAAGAGAGAAACAAATTGTGGGTTAGTGTGAATGTTTTGTTATATAATCCATCTGAAATCAGATCATATATATATATATATATATATATATAGAGAGAGAGAGAGAGAGAGAGAGAGAGAGAGAGAGAGAGAGAAACGCAGGCAATTAGAGAGATGAGACAGAGAAAGATGGAGGAAAAGGGAATGATTAGATGTAATCCAAATATGTTGTGAAACATTCCCAGCAGCATGTGGTTTGTCTAAATCATAGCGAGTAAATCAACACCCAAGAACTGTTCTTAATTAACCCATGACTGCATTCGCTAATGAAAACATGGGACAGTCTTCCTCTGAAAGACATTCAGCCCAGTCGCTTACAGGCTTCAACCCTGTCAGCCCACAGGGAATACGTGAACGCTGACGTTAGGCTGATTGCTGTAGAGAAGAAGCATCTTGCTATTAACAAAGTGGAAGAGGTTGTTTGGTAGAAATTCTACTCAGTGTGCAGGAGCCATGAATGCATTTCGAGTGAATTAGAATGAATGAAATGTGATAATATCGCATTTGGGAGTGCATAATCACGTGATTCTATGATAATTTGGGTCACATGGGTAAGTGTGACGCCCCTCCCACTCTGCCTTCAGGACTGTCCTGTTTTATTCTTTGTTTGGTTCAGGTTGGAGATGATGTCTTGGGAGGGCTGTCGGCTGATGTGGCTCACCTGGCCACCCTGGTTTACAGAAGACTTAAAAGCTGGCCTGTTTTATTGTTCCCTCTCTCTTCCAGCTGACAGCCACCCATTTCATCTTTCAGTTTGTATCTTGTATTTGGCATTTTGTTTGGTTTATTTAGTTTATTTAAGCTACTTAGTTAATAAATTACTTTGTTAAACAAAATCTGTTACGTGAACTCCCTTTTTTTATCACACTCACAAAGCCAGTTTGTGACAAATGGGGGCTTGTCTGGGATTCTTGCTTCTGGTGTGAGAAGTTCTGGGATTAGGCGGTGGCTTGTACAATTGTGAATTTTGGAGTTAGTATGCTAGTGACTGTTTTGTTCCTATATACTAAATTGGTTTAGGTCTCACAGTAAGGGCGGCGATAGAGTCATAGTTAATGTTAGCACCTGTTCACCTGCATGACAGCTGATAAGAGAAAATGAGTGGGATCACTGATTTTTTGTTGACTGCTTCATTGATCGAATTGCTGAGATGTATTTTCAAATAATATCTTTCACCTTTACAAGAGAAAAAGCTTCTAATTTATACTTTCCAATTTATACTTTCCGAGGAAGCAAGGGTCCAGGTCACATGAACTTCATTGCATAGGCCTCTGTGCAGACATCCACGTACCTCCAATTTTTTGTATTGGTGTAGTATAGTGTAGCTAATGTAGCATAGCATAGTCACTGCGTGTAGGTTTGCATAGTCATTGGTTTTACAATGGTATGCTATTGCACATGTGTAGAACACGTCCTCCAAGCAGACAAGAGAATTAGTATAAACAGAACCACATATGCATTCGCTGGCAGAGTCTATGCACAGTTTAGTTTAAATTGGCCTTAAAGGACCATACTGGCGATTGTGCATATTTGAACCTAATATGTTCAATTTTCATACATGTTACATTACTGACAATCATTTCCCAAAGGATAAAACCGTATTTCAGCTTTCCTGATATTTTGCAAAATCTTTTAATCTTTCAAAATCAAATATTCAAGTGATACACCCACCTTAAAAATCCATGTTTCTCCTGCTAATAGTTACGCAGCCTTATGAAGTCAGGGTTGTTTAAATTTTTTGATAAACGCAGGTCTTCTTTTGGGACTATATTCCCCAGTGGAGAGATATTTTCACTCCACACTTTTTATTGCTCTTAAATGCTAAAATTATGTAATTTGAAAAAAAAAAAAACAAAAAATCTGAATACACGTCTTGTTGGTGATGATGGATTATCTATCCCAAGAATGTTTCAAGTATCAACAAGTTGATTTTAATAGCATACCAGAATGAACTGAAACCAAAGGTGGTCTGGAGGGTAGGAAAAACATTTTAAAATCACCGTTCCAGTAGTATACTTTGGGAAATGATTGTCAGTAACATTACGTGTATGAAAATGGAATATAGGCTCAAACATGCATGATCACCAGCATGGTCCTTTAAGGATAAAAGCTATCCTTGGAAGCCTAGCAAATGTATCTCAGGTTAACTTAATGCAAAGCTGCTACTATAAAGTCTGTGATAATCCATGACTGTCATATTGGTCTTGGATGCAAGTGGACCATGTGCTGTAAAATTTGTTGAAGAGATAAAGCAACATATTACTGGAGCTGGAAATATAATTTTTTTCCAACCTTCTAGACTGCCATTGGTTTCATTTAATTCCAGTGTGCTATTAAAATCAACTTGTAGAGATGCAGAACATGCTTATTTCAGTTTAGTAGTTCATCGCAGTGAACACGACTTCTATTAAAATTGTTGTTGAAACTACTTTATTCCAACATGGAGCTGCAGGAAAAGAGAACTCAAGTTTGTCTCCACCAGGAAATAGAGTTCAGGAGAAAATTGTTTTTCCAAAGAAATTAAGTGCCTTCACAATCATGCAGGAGTGTTAGCAGGTGAAGCATTGAATTTAAAGGTGGCTGAACGTTTGATTTTGAAAGATTTGGGGATTTTAAGAAATAACACAAAACTGAAGATGCTGTTTCATGATTGGGAAAAGGGTTGTTGTTAATGTCGTACAAGTTATGTGGGTTGTACTTACTGGGCTCAAATATGCAAAATCAATGATATGGTCCTTTAAAGTCTCCTCACCATCAGAAGCTACTGTATTTTGCTTTCTTTTTTTTTTAATTTTCTTGTTTCCCAATTCGAATAAATCTCAGCTGATATTTTTTGGTTTATGGATGTTAATGAGATATGAAAGCATATTGAAGATAAATGAAATGATTTGAACGAGCAGGTAGATTTTGAAGTTGTTCTGCAGCACAGATCACGTGGTTTCTCATTTTGCCATGACGGCAGTGTCTTTTTAAAGGACCATACCATCCATTTTGCATGTTTGAGCCTAATATATTCAATTTTCGTACAGGTAAGGTTACTGGCAACCATTTCCAACCTTCCAGACTGCCACTGGTTTCAGTTCATTCTAGTACGCTATTAAAATCAAGTTGTTCTTAGGATAGGTAATCATCATCGGCAACAAGCTTCTTAATTTTAGCCTTTATTAAGCAAAGAAGGTGGAGTGAATTTCCACCGGGGAATATAGTCCCTAAAGAAGACCGAATTTATCGAAAAATTTAAACAACTGTGACTTCATAAGGCTACGTAATTATTAGCAGGGAAAATATGGATTTTTAAGGTGGGTGTATCGCTTGAATATTTGATTTTGAAAGAAAAGAGATTTTGCAAAATATCAGGAAAGCTGAAATACAGTTTTATCCTTTGGGAAATGATTGCCAGTAACGTACATGTATGAAAATTGAACATATTAGGCTCAAACATGCAAAATGATATGGTCCTTTAAGTAGACAGGTGTAAAGCGCCTTTTGTTGGAACAGATCACTGCACTATATAGAGCCGCACATCCTGAGGAAGGAGAGATGGGGGGAGCAACTCGAAATCAAGCGTGTCATCACAGATTGCGCAACAGGGGCCACCTCCGAGGACAAAGCTTTCTTCTTTGGGATGGGTGTGGACGAGGTTGGCTTGGTGGAAACAAAGACCAGCACAAAGTCTTGTCAGCTGCGATGATGCAAGGCAATCTGCCAAACCCGCGATGACGCGCATTGATTTTGCTCTTCGGTGAAGCGTCTTCGCCTGCAGCCTGAAGCTCCGTGACGCAGAGGCTGTGGTTTCCGCCGCGGGGACATCACCGGAGCCTTCCCGCAGCTGTGCAGAAATCTCACCTGCGTCCTGGTAGTGGGTAGAGCGCCTGTTCTGTCATCCCTGCGTGTAAAAAGCAGCCGTGGCCTCTGCACACACACACACACACACACACACACACACACACACACACACACACACACACNTTTGCCTCTCCGTTACCTGCCGCGTGTATCTGTCGCTTCAACCCACGCGAGTTCAGCTGAAGGTAAATCATTTTATTGTTACTTACTGCTCTTGCTTAAGTAAATATAGACATTTCATACTCTTCTTTTGTCTTTTTTTTTTTTTTTTTTNCACACACGCACACACGCACACACACACGCACAGCCAGCGCGTAAAGGAGGAGCGCGTCTGCACCCGGAGGAGCCGCTATTTGGAACCAAGAGAGGAGGAGAAACGTTTGCCTCTCCGTTACCTGCCGCGTGTATCTGTCGCTTCAACCCACGCGAGTNTTTTTTTTTTTTTTTTTTAATCGGCACATGTTAATATAACGTATTTTGTGGAACACCTCACGCACAATTACTAAAATCTAAAAAAATAAAATAAAATAAAAAATTAATAATAAAAATAATAATAATAAAAGTTGTGGTCGAATTCTATAAAAGATAAAATAATTTCCAGTTTGATTTCTGTCTGTTGTATTTAAGCGCTTTTCACTTCATCGCAGCTCACTGTTTGTATCGAGTCTAAATTGTTTGCAGAGTTAGAGCATCCACACTATTGCAACACTCTGAGGGCATGGCAGCGTGGAAAGCGCGTTTCTTAAACGGTGTGATAATTCCACAGTGGGTCTGCTGGCTCTAAACCAGCATGTCTTCATGTTTGAACGCATGTTTAGTGTCATTGTCCTTTAACACAGAACTTGACATGCCTCTGCAGCAGGATAATGCTTCTTTTTGCTCAATGTGGAGCAGGAATAGGCAAACTATCCCCACATATCAATGTTTCCATCATCATGCTACATAAATAAGTATTTTATATATATTTATAGATTCTTACAAATCATTTTGGAACTTAATAATTTGTATTTGAACAAAACTTCAGTCAGAAAAGTCAAATTCACGAAGATGTATGATGTTGCCTGCAGCGCTTTATAAACTGATGCTGTGTGGTTTTATGCTTTTCTCACACCCACGCACGCAAGCACACACACACACACACGCACAGACACACACACACACACACACACACACACACACATACTCTTTTGCTCATTCTCTGTATTATAGTTGATCATATTTGCAGAAGTTATCATAGTTGTGGTCAACCATATTGTGCAGAGGAGTCAAGTGATTTAGAGCAGTGTGTGTGTGTGTGTGTGTGTATGTATATGTGTGTGTGTGTGTATGTGAGAGAGAGANTGTGTGTGTGTGTGTGTGAGAGAGAGAGAGAGAGAGAGAGAGAGAGAGAGAGACACTCAGGCCAACAACCCTTCTCTGTGTGCTGGCTGAGACTTAGTGGCTCCACCCTGACCCCCACCCATTACCCCTGCACTCAGATCACACACACACTCATGCACGCACACACGCACACACACACACACACACACACACACACACACACACACACACACACACTGCTGTGGCCTGCAGTGGCCTATGTCAACCCCCAATGAAAAGTCCGCCAAAGTTGATCCTCTGCAGTGACAGAATTGGACACACACACACACACACACACAGAGCTACAAACTGATTTAACCTGTTGTTTCCTGCTCAGGACTAATTTATGTCAAATTAAGTTGACTGTGTGTGTGTGTGTGTGTGGTCACATGCATGTTTGTGTGTTTGTCTGTAGTGTGCAGGAATCTGTGACTGTGCATGTTGATTAATGAGAAGTCTCAGCTTTTGCGTTATGAATAGAGGTTTCTGTTGGTTTCATAGAGATGAATCTGTTTGCCATCTACTGGCTGCAGCTTGAAAGGAAATCTTCAAAATAACCCGCGCACATGTGTGTACCTCTTTGTGTGTATGTCTGTGTGTGTTTTCACAAGGGTTGGTGTTGGAAATAATTTTTTAGAGACACATTTGCCCACCTTTCCTCCGTTTTTTTTTTTTTTTTTANTTTTTTTTTTTTTTTTAAAGAATAAATTGTTTCAGGACACCATTTAACAGTGACACCAAGGGCAGAATTCATGTAAATTGATGTGAAGTTTAGAGATTTGCCTTTTCCTCTTCCTGTATTTTAGGAAAACAAATTCAATATGCCATCAGGAAATAGTTTTACCAGTTAAAAGCTGTATTAAATGAATTTACCTACTACAGGGAAGGCAGAAGACACAACAACAAACCTTATCGCTTATCAATGCTTTACGCTTAAAGGACCATACCACCCATTTTGCATGTTTGAGCCTAATATATTCAATTTTCATACATGTTACGTTACTGACAATCATTTACCAAAGGATAAAATTGTATTTCAGCTTTCCTGATATTTTGCAAAATCTTTTAATCTTTCAAAATCAAATATTCAAGCGATACACCCACCNTCCATAAACACAGGTCTTCTTTTGGGACTATATTCCCTGGTGGAGGCATACATTCACTCCACACTTAAACGCTAAAATTACATTACTTCTAAAAAGAAACCCTGTTGGTGATGATGGATTACCTATCCCAAGAACGTTTCAAGTATCAACAAGTTGATTTTAATAGCAGAATGAACTGAAACCAATGGAGGTCTGGAAGGTAGGAAAAACATTTTTAAATCACCTTTCCAGTAGTATGCTTTGGGAAATGATTGTCAGTAACATTACGTGTATGGAAAATGAATATATTAGGCTCAAACATGCAAAATGGGGGTATGGTCCTGTAACATGCAAGCACAAAAGCTTTCCTAATAAATAGAGATCTAGCAGAAACAAAGCAACATGGAACCTTTCTGGCCATTTGTTGGATGTCCAGAGGATAGAAAAATGAAAAACACCCTTTTCATTTCTGAGATAAACAATATAAAGTAAATCACCACAAACCATCATGGAAAATGCAAGAGTAAAATTAAACTTCTCAGTCTTAAAATGTTTTTGACACAAAGACAACACGGCTCAAAGCCAAAAGAACACCGTAATAAAGTGATATTCTGGCACAAAACTGAGCTCTGTCAGAAAATGGAAGATAAAGAGGAATTTCATCATTCAACATGATTATGATCCAAACGTCACATGGAACCCAACACAGGAAGAACAGGAAGACCAACATAAAGGAGTGAAATCAGTCAGAATGAAGACCTCAGAGCCATTGAAAACCTGATGTATGACCTGAAGGGGGCGCTGCAGAGCAGTTTGCCTCATGATTTAATAGATCTTGGAGATTTCTTTTGCAAAAAAGAGCGGAATTATGTTGTTTTTAAAAATGAGCAAATCTTATTTAAAAAGATTAGATGGAGTTTAAAAAAAAGAGTTCTTCCGCAAAATATTAATTGTAGAGTTTTGCACTAGGAATGAGACCAGGTACTGAGTAGGACTGAGTCTAGATTGTAGTCAGTCCAACTGGGCCTGGTAGAGCCTCAGGGTCTTACACCAGACAGAATCTGAGCTCTGATACATGTTGCATCATAATCACAGCAGGAGAAGGTGCGGGGGAAATGGCAGCATTCTATACTGACACGAGGAATAGATGGAAAAGCTGCTTCTTAATTTGGGGTTGGTCGACCACATTTTTATTTATTTTTAATTTATTTATTTAAACTCGGACAGTGCACATTAATGAACAATCAAAATGCCAATATGCCAGATGTAGCCAAGGTTGAGTAATTTTCATCCATGGTTCCATGCCAAGCTTCTAATGGCTACCTGCAATCTTAAAAGATTAAAAACATGACACATTACAAAAAAAAAAAAAAAAAAAAAAAAAAACAGATCCAAAAGACTTACAATTTAATAAATAAATAAATAAAAACACACATTGGTCACCTGGACAATCCTTCAAAATCTTCATTAAAATATCTCTCTCAGCAGTCTAGATCAGGTCTAACTAGCCTCAGGTCTGTTTCAGATCTGGTCTGACTGTCCTCAGGTCTGTTTCAGCTAAGGTGCATTTTAAAAAAAAAAAATCACTTTACGCATGATGGTTGGGGTCTGTGAAGACCTTTAGTTCAATCAGGCACGTTTAGATAATGAAAATCTGGGAGGTGCAAATTGAGTGTTGCATGTATGAGTTTAATCTCTGTCCGAACTCGGCTGTAATTAGCTAATCGAGGCACAGGGCGGAGCTCAGGATGAGTCAAACCGTTACCTCATGAATGTTTGCGCTGGACTGGTCTTGTGCAATCAACTTGACTTTGTTTCCTGGAAATGACTGCCTGTGGTTTTGTACTGGTGAGAGGCAACTTTGTGGATCGTTTATCCAAAAACCAAGAGCTGAAAGCCGATCACAGCTGCAGAGTGGGATGTTGATGCTTCAGGGAGTGATTTCATTCAAGGTGAATGTAAAAAAAATGTTTTAGCCACTGAAACAGATTTACCATGTCAGCCTTTTAAACCAGGGATGGGCAATTTTGATGAGGACAGGGGCCAATGAAATTTTATTCTGTTGGTCAAAGGGCCACACCCCCATCCAGGACCTGATCCGATCCCTGACCTGATCCGATCATTTCCTGTGAAAAGTGAAGACACCCTATTTTTCGTAACAATACTGCCAATTATTATTTCCATGTCTATTCATATCTGTTCTATTTATTTACATGTTGTTTTCTCATTTCTGCAGTCAATCTTATGTTAATTTATTTTGGCTAATATGTGGTTATTTAGCTTTGGGTAAGGTTTTGGTCATGGTTTCACTTACAGATGCTTTACTTTTTCCACTTCTTTTACTGTTGAGTTTAGGTTTTCATACATATCCTAGAAATTTTGGGCCCAACAGCTTGATGCCCCTACATATCAGATAACATACAGAACTTATCTGCAAATAATATGAGTTTTCTGAAAAATTAAAGTATTTATTTATTAATTTCTAGTCATCTGCACATTTTTATCTCATTAAATGACATTAGATTGACCTCCAACTTTTGATTTACGAAGCAGCAAACCCGAGAAAGAAAGGATCCCCGAGGCTCCAAGTATTAACCTGTTTCATATCATGTTACACAACGTTAGGCCATGACCAACGCTGAACTTTGCCCTTTGGCATTGACCTGTGACACTTTAAGAGGGCATATAAAGAGAGAATATAATCCTACAGATATGACCTTCTCCTTTAAAACAAAGCGTCACGCTGGGATGAAGAGCAAGATTAACTTTTAGCTGGACAGCATTGCTGTGGGTCACGGCTGCAATAAGGGGAGATGGGACAACAGTTCAGGGCAGAGAAAGTGTCGTAAATCACCTTCTCACAGTGGGGTGTCTGCAGGGAAGGAAGGGTGGAGAGAGATGGAGAGAAGTCTCAAATATCCCAGTAAAGCTGCCTGGTGCCTGTTCACGTCGCCATCATCATTATCAGTAAATATAATTTCCCTGCCATTACCATGGCAACAGTAAATTTACTCTTGCATGCTGAACCCTCGTGAGTTAAAGCATGAGGAGGCTCACTCGCCATCACCGAGGTAACGCATCATAAAGAAAGATTAAACCTTATATAGTGCTGCTGTGTAAAATTTGTAATGTTAAGAGTTATGCCATCTTTCTACATTTTCATTGTCTTCTTATTGTCCTTTTCTGTTGATTGCCTTTAAAGACAATGGAAGTTGGTTATTGTGTTTTAAAAATGGGATTCATGATCAGCGTCTTATTTCACACTGATAAGTTTCATATCTGAGGATAAGCAACAGTCATGATTTGAGATTTGGGGAATTTCAGGATGTTAGGATTCTTATTGTAGGATTTGGGGATTCAGCGATTTTTTTTTTTTTTTTNTTTTTTTTTTTTTTTTAGTGTTTGCAGTATTAGGATTTTATAGTTTTTTTGGATAGGTTTTAGGATTTTAGCTGTTGCCATTTTGCATTAAAATCTGGTTTATCGATATTCTTATATCCTATTTTCTATAATCCTCCAGGCTCTTAAAGGGGACATATTATACATCATATTATACATTATGTTGTGCTTCCTTACCTGAAGAAAGCATTAGACCAGTGCACTTGATTTGCAATGAAACAGTAGCCATTGGTACATTAATAATTAATACTTTTGTATTAATTTTGGTAATTATTGTTTTTGTTATTTTGCATGATTTTTTTAAAGTGCAGTATGGAAAGTTGTCAAAGTTGCCAAACTTGAGGTTGACACTTATAAAAATGCAAACACTGGACCGCCCTGAAAGCTTTTTGATTAGTTCTTTAATTCCGTAACATGTTGACGTCAAATAAAACACACCTGGTTAAAGGTGAGCAAGTCTGCATCCACCACATCACAGCCTCAGAACAGAGCAGGCAGTTTGNGGTTAAAAGAGACGTCACCTAAACCAGCCTGCTATCACTAATGCTTAATGGAGGTGCTGCAGCAAGGGAGCATAGATCAATTTGCAGTTTGTTTTTTGGACAATGAATCATTAAAACAGAACCCTAAACAAATTATATATATATATATATACACCTTTAAATGGATTCTTATACTTCAATAATGTTAATTCTAGAAACGTACCTAAGAATTTACACATACAGTGCATATTCTTTTCTTAAAGTTCAAGTTTAGGTTCACAGGTTTAATTGGTGTACAGGAAGTTCACTGTAGAAAACTGCATCCTGTCTGTTGGTTTCTGCAAAGAGGCATTCACACGGAGGCTCTGATTGGTTGTTGTACCCCTTAAACTTGTTTCCAGTCATCCAGCCTCTCATGCCACCAAACCTGCCCTCACAGCCCCACTGTGCTCCACACTGAGGACTCTTTGTAGCCGTTGCGGTGGTGTGACGATGACGTCAAAAGCTCTACTGAGGGTGTGAGCGACTGTGTGTGTGTATGTGTGTTTGTGTGTGTGGATTCGTTGGTAGGTAGCGGACCGGTTTGAACTCACCACCTTAACCGCAGAAGAAAATAAGGAAATATTTGCGAATATTCCAGCTTCTGTGTCTTCATTCAGACACAGTAAATACTCCACCCATGGCCACGCCCCATGGCTATGCACCCCACCCACCAGGTCTCTGAGTACATAGAGCTCTCACACGTAATTGTGCCTGCGTGCCTGGCGAGGCATTCTTTACTTTCCAGCAGGTGACCTCACAGCTGTGAGAGCTGTTGCATCAGAGCCTTCCTGCTCTGACAGAGATGCTGAATACAGCATCTTTCCTGCATCAGCAGAAAAAGCTCTTTGAGGAGAGGAAATACCTGCACAGCAGACTTCCCCAAAACCCCTGAGGACAAGCTGCTGTGTGCTTTGCGGGAGAAGGTTTTCCAACATTTTCATGAGGAGTAAAAAGAATTATGGATTTCTGTTGAATTATTTCTTTGTTTGTCTCTTATTTAGCAGGATATCTCAAAGGATACTTAGCAGATTACAGTGACATTTGGTGGGAAATTAGACAGATTACAAGAGCTCAGTGTGGCCATTTCTAAAGCGTTTGAGGACTTGGTTTATAACTCCAGACCTGTGAGGCGTTTGAGCAACTTTCTTGGATTTGTTGGATTACTTTGCTTAAAGGACCATCGGTGATCGTGCATGTTTGAGCCCAGTATATATACAACCTGCATGTGTTACGTTACTGACAATCAGTTTGTCCAAAACATAAAACTGTATTTTATAAAACTGCATTTTTTATTTTTTCAAATCCCCTAATCTTTCAAAATGAAATGTTCAGATGATATATCCACCTTAAAATTCAATGTTTCGCCTGCTAACACTTATCCACGATGTTTTTTAGGTCATTTTAATTTTAATTTCTCTGAATTCATTTTAATTTCTCGGAAAAAGCCGTCTTCTCTTGGAACTATATTTTCTGGTGGAGAAATATATCACCGTCCGTGCAGCTCCAAGTTGGATTGGTTAAATAAAATTACTTCGGCAAAAAAAAAAAAAAAAAAAAAAAAAAAAAAAAAAAAAAAAAAACCTAATGGACATCTTGCTCGCTGTGATGGATATTATTTATCTCAAGTGTGTTTCAAGTCACAAGTTGATTTTAATAGCTTACTGGAATGAACTGAAATTAATGGGAGTCTGGAAGGTAGGAAAAACAATTCTGAAATTTACCGCTTAAGTAGCATATTTTAGGAAATGATTGTCAGCAATGTAGCGTGTATACAGATTGTATATATTGGGCTCAAACATGCATGATCAATGGGTATGATCCTTTAAGAGAGATCAATATATGCCACATCCATTTCTGCTTTTCTGCCTTTTTTTTTTTTTNTTTTTTTTTTTTTTTTTGCTGCAAAATTTTCCAGGAAAAAGATATTCCTTTGTTCTTTGATTGCAAGATTCTTGTCAATGCAGACGTACATTCAGCATATTTCATGAAAGTGACAGAACTCTTTGCATTGTGTAACCAATGTAGATACAGAACACTCCAGTGATCTGTCAAAGACTGATGACATTTCAGCTACAGGAACTGCTGGAGCAACATCACTTTATCTGGTCATAACTCAGTGATCTAACTCATTAAGTAATAATAAGAACGATCAGCCAATCAGCATGATTCTCTGTCACTACTTTGATGCAGATTCCAAATTTCTTAAAGGACCATACTACCCATTTTGTAAGTTTGAGCCTAATATATTCAATTTTCATGGACGTAACGTTACTGACGATCATTTCCCAAAGCATACTACGGAACGGTGAATTAAAAATGTTTTTCCTACCTTCCAGACCTCCATTGGTTTCAGTTCATTCTGATACACTATTGAAATCAACTTGTTGCTACTTGAAACGTTCTTGGGATAGGTAATCCATCATCACCAACAAGACGTGTATTCAGGTTTTTTCAAAGTTATGTAATTTTAGCGTTTAAATGCAATAAAAAGCATGGAGTGAATGTATGTCTCCACCGGGGAATATAGTCCCAAAAGAAGACCTGCATTTATGGAAAAATTTAAATGACCGTGACTTCATAAGACTGCGTAACTATTAGCAGGCAAAATATTGATTTTTAAGGTGGGTGAATATTTGATTGAATATTTGATTTTGAAAGATTAAGAGATTTTGCAAAATATCAGGAAAGCTGAANTGAATATTTGATTGAATATTTGATTTTGAAAGATTAAGAGATTTTGCAAAATATCAGGAAAGCTGAAGTACGGGTTAGCTGGTAGCTGGTATGGTCCTTTAACCAGAATGAAGGCTGATTCTGAGCTTGACCTGGATTCTTATGTTATCATTTTTCTGTATTAATCCATAATTTAATATTGTATTAAACACAGCTTTTGGTTTGGGTTTTACGTATTTTATTCTACGCTTCTCTTTCTGTTTGTCCTCCCGTTGATGACCTTGACATCTATCGAGATTTGTATGTAATCTAATAGAAATATTGATTTGCAGTCCTATATCCCACATGAGGAAGGTTGAAATTTTTTTTTATATCCTAACCCTCTCCTGTCTGACATAAGTATGACAGAAACATAATACACAGCTTATTATGTTGTGTCCAAAATAAATCAGTGTTAACGTCAGTAACACATGCGTGTAATCAGATCCATACTTTTACCTCCCAGCATGCTCGGCCCCAAGAGCACCTCTGGCTCCTTACGACACACACAATACGTGCACACACACACACACACACACACAGAAGAGGCACTGTTGAGTTTTTAATAAATAGTGAACTACAAATTAAAATGATTCATAACCCAAATAAAACTTTTTCTGAGGGATAAAACACGGTTGTGTTGTTATATAATCTCCTCATTCATTCACCTTTCCTCTTTTCTCAAAAGGAAAATATGTCTTACGACCATGTACACTTTCAGTTAACATTACAAAAAAAAAAAAAAAAAAANAAAAAAAAAAACACCAAATGTCCTTATTTTATTGCTTTATTACAGTGTGTGTGTCTGCATGTGTGTGCACTTGTGTGCAAAACATGCGCACACATTTTGTCCACCTGGGCTAGTTATGCTCCGATAAAGTTTCACCCAGTCAAAGGTCTTATCATGGTTTATGGCGTTGCTTAGTTTACGTGCATGTAAGTTAAAGGACCATACCATCCATTTTGCATGTTTGAGCCTAATATATTCTATTTTCATACACTGTCATACTGACAGTCATTTCTCAAAGCATACCACTGGAAGAGTGAATTAAAAATGTTTTTCCTACCTTCCAGACCTCCATTGGTTTCAGTTCATTCTGCTATTAAAATCAACTTGTTGCTACTTGAAACGTTCTTGGGATAGGTAATCCATCATCACCAACAAGACATGTATTCAGGTTTTTTTTTAGAAGTTATGTAATTTTAGCGTTTAATCACAATAAAAAGCGTGGAGTGAATGTATGCCTCCACCGGGGAATATAGTCCCAAAAGAAGACCTGCGTTTATGGAAAAATTTAAAGGACCGTGACTTCATAAGGCTGTGTAACTATTAGCAGGAGAAACATGGATTTTTAAGGTGGGTGTATCACTTGAATATTTGATTTTGAAAGATTAAGAGATTTTGCAAAATATCAGGAAAGCTGAAGTACAGTTTTATCCTTTGGTAAATGATTGTCAGTAACGTAACATGTATGAAAATTGAATATATTAGGCTCAAACAAGCAAAATGGGTGCTTAACACACTACCGCATACGCAGCACAGTACGCTGTGCTGACGTCTTTGCATTTTTGCTTTGCTGATGTATTTGGTGAAGTTCTCAGTTAACCAGAAATCACCTTAAAGCACAACAAGAAGGCAGAATGCATACCTCCACCAAGGCCAACAATGTCCCCAATACNCAACACACACACACACACTTCCCCCATTCCCTTCTGTAAAAGCCTTAGATTTATCACCCAAAAAGTATCCATATTTATGTCAAACTTTTTATCAAGTTTGCACATTTCATATCAGAAAATCAAAATTTTCATTGTCAAAAAATCATTTTACGGTTGTTTTTACATTGTTTTTATCTTATGAAACATTCATGTTTGACAAAATTATCCTTCTATTTTTCTATGTGGTCGTGTAATTAATGCATGAACGTGTATCTGCGGTGCGTCTAGGGTTAGAAGTGCAACTTTTCATTATTGTGTTTATGAAACAAATGAGTTACCATACTAAATTTCAATTAACTTTAGCACGGTGGCTAAATTTCAATGCTAATTATGTCATTAGCATTGATTTTTAGAGGTTAAAAAATTCTTCTGGATCCTCTGGATTCAGAATATGATCCAGATCACCTGAAATTTAGTCACTTCTTCCTCTCAACATCTATCCTTCCCTCATGTTTCATCCAAACCTGTCCATAACTTTTGATGATATCCTGCTAACAAACAGACAAATAGCCTCTCCTGAGGTTTCTTCCATTTTTCCTTATATAATAAGATTTTTATGGAGTTTTTCCTCGTCTTCTTAGAGAGCTTTGGCTGGGAACTGTTAATGTGCCAGTCTGTAAAGCCCTTTGAACCATTATATGTGATAGTGGGCTACACAAATAAACTTGACTTGCCAAACAAAGAAACACACACACACACACACACACACACACACACACACACACACACACACACACACACAGACAGACAGACAGACAGACAGACAGACAGACAGACAGACAAACACAAACAGCAACAGCATCTTTCTGCTCTGAATGATTAACTGCTTCTCTCTAAATGTCTCAAAACTTTATCAAACTTTAAAGGCTTTTAGTGTTTTCACAGCTCATTTAGTTCTCCTACTGAAGAAGGTTTTGTGGGGGTTGGGTGGCCACTCACCACACACACACACACACACACACACACACACACACACACACACACACACACAC
>VXCM01005269.1:53995-86957 GCA_014773175.1 Lucifuga dentata
TTTTTTTTTTTTTTTAGCAGTTTCATAATTTTAAGTGCAATAAAAAGCATGGAGTGAATGTATGTCTCCACTGGGGAATATAGTCCCAAAAGAAGACCTGCCTTTATCTAAAAATTTAAAGGACCATGACATCATAAGGCTGCATAACTATTAGCAGGAGAAACACTGATTTTTAAGGTGGGTGTATCACTTGAATATTTGATTTTGAAAGATTAAGAGATTTTGTAAAATATCAAGAAAGCTGAAATACGGTTTTATCCTTTGGTAAAAGGATAAAAAAAAGTAACATAACATGTATGAAAATTGAATATATAAGGCTCAAACATGCAAAATGGCAGTATGGTCCTTTAAATTTTGTAGGTGAGTGACCTGATGTAATAACCACTTTTACTTTTTAGCATTTAACTTTTGAACTATAAGCCATAGAATCATTTTTTTTTTTTTTTTTTTTNTTTTTTTTTTTTTTTTTTTGGTGGATTTCTTGGGTCTACAGGCATCCAATCATACTGACTAGATTTTCTGCCATTTTGAATTTTTCCCCCAATTTTTTACTTCATGTCTCCTCCTACAATTTTGGCTCAATTGTCAAGCCGAAAAAAAGTTATCACTTTGTTTTTTGATATTCTTTACCATTTTGCTACAATTGACTGCCATGATTGAGTGGGCATGGCTTATTCTACAAAATGTGCTACAGCTCATGAACAAAGTATTCTACTGTAACCAAATTCATAACTATTTGTGACAGCTTTATCTGATCAATACTTGATCAGAAATTGTCTGTCGTGTCATTTTGCCAGTCCGATCACAGCATTTTCCATCTCTTCCTGTTCTACCCACACAGGAATAGAATAGCTACATCGGGTGTTTTTAGCTAATCGAGATCTGGAAGCTGCTAAGTATTGATCAAATGAGATGAAATTGAGAACCACTGAGTTAAATTGATATGTGGCTTTCACTTTCACTACTGGAGAAGTTGCTTATAAGGTAACAACAGACCCTTCAGGCAGGTTAGAGGTAGGCACACTAAAGCTAGCATTGGGTTCGATAACACTGTTCAGAAACCACAGGAGAAAAACAGCCTGGGGATTTTGTAAGAAGTGGCTCATGATGTCATCCTGCTTCAGATTAGATTTGGCGTGGCAACCCAGAGGCCAAAAGGTGATGGAGGGAAGGAGCAAATGGCTCTTTTGTAAGAGCGAGGGAAGAAGAGAGAGAGAGAGAGTGAGAGAGAGAGAGGGAGAGAGAGAGTTTGTGTTTGGTTAGATGGTCCAGCACAGGGTGGATAAGTTATTTGAACAAAAGAATGTGAGCAGTCCCAATCTCGTGGGAAATGTTTGTGAAATCTTTGTTGACTTTGTGTGTTTGTCCTGGAGAAGTTGTGTTAATGAAGTAAATGAAAACCTGCACTCGGCCGTCTGTAAGCACACCCATTCCTTAATTCAAACAGAGTGAATCATGCGGCTATAAATCAATTAAAAAACATGAAGACATGAAGGAGGGCGGTGACTGAGGAATAAACATCTCAGTTGGCAGAATTGTGCTGCAGCGAAGCAGCTTTGAACCTGGTTGACTCTCTGAAGCAGCGTCTCTCCTGTGAGTTCTGATTACAGGGAATGGAGCGATTAACAAAACCGGCAGCCAGCAGACAATCTGAGGGTAAAACGCTTCATTAATGAACAAGGTCAAAGGACAATGGCCAGACTTATTCAACCAGCATGCTAATAAGCTCATTACAGCTCTGGTGGATGATCCTTGAATTTTCAAACCATGAAGTGGGCATTAATGAAGCAGGAAGACATGTCGGGTTTCACTGCTGCTGAGAAGAAGAAGAAGATGAGACCTTTAGCATGCAATCACTAAAGCTGAAAAAGTAAAAGTAGAAAGGAAGCTATATGGGAAGAATTTTATGATTTATTTGGCAGATGCATCAAGAAGCAGGAGGAAATGTCCAGAATAAGTGTCAAAAAGTGTAGTTAGGTGTAAGGTGAAAGGGATTCATAAAACTGAATGTGGCTCTTCGGCCAATTTGTACTTTCCATGTGCACGAGGGTCTACTAGGGTCTATATTCAGCAGCTGCTTATGTCAGGGAGCTAGAAAAACAGCATAGAGAGGTTATGTGAGGAGATCCATCGCTATCCGCATTTATATAATTGTTGTATCAGCCCAAATATTGGGAAGAGAGGAAAGTGTGTGTATGAGACTGATTTGTAAAGGTGCAGCAGGCAGGGAATGTGTGTGTTCCCCTGATTGTTTGCTTCCCAAGCAGGCACCGTGTGTCCCACGTGTGTGGAATGCATCCTCCAAGCGGACACCAAAACGTAGCATAAACTGAACTGTGTGTACATCCACTGGTGAGTCTCCTTCCACTATTGTACACATACCATACCATACCATGCCATACCATACCAAGCCATACCATCACCTTTTTTTGCATGGGCTGCCATGTAGGTGCAGGTACCTATTTACGCCAAGTCAACTCCCAATTCAAAATAACTTTAATAACAAATGTCTCCTAACTATATGAATGAATGGTATTTACACCTGAGTAGCTGTGACTCTTATCCAATCACAGCTGGCAGGATCGGATTAAATTCCGATAGCAATTTATTCTGAGTGTATTAACACCTTGCATTAACATATATTTCTGCTTATGTGGATCAATGTTTCTAACATGTAGATGCAGATTGCATGTTAATGGTCTGGTAGTGCTTTCATGGTGATTTCATGGCCAATTTGCACCAACTAAGAATAAATATGCACCCAAACATTGCTGCTAACCAAGTGCATGCTGTCATGGTTACAGTCTTACCTTTTTTCATGTGGAAGCTTCCAGCAGGATGAATCCAGCTTCACATCATAAGCACTCATTAAGCTGATTCCATTTGGTATGAATTGTGCTCCAGATCGTGGCCAAAAGGAGTCATAAGGAGGCGGTGAAGGACGTTTGCAGCATGATTGCAATCTGCATGATGAATGAATCTGCATGAACCAAATTATCTCAGAAAAATGTTCCACATTTTAAAGAATTCAGGTAATTATAGAGGCAAAAGCATGTCTCTGTCCTGATGAAAAACAAAAAAGGGAACATTTTGATTGGTATATGTACAGATAGGAGAGTGAGGAGTAATTTGGATGAAGATATTTGAGCCATTAAAGGTCTGAACTCACCAAAAGCGTTTTTGATTTGGAGAAGAGGTTTAAAGTTTATGTAAACATGCTCTAATGGAAGACATTACTGGATTACTTTTCTGGGGTAGAAACTGAATAACAGCATATCCAAACAAGGGATGGAAACATTAACAATAGGATAGTTCAGCCTGAGAGTCAAGCTTTATCCACTTCTCATGACTGTGCATGAGTGTTGTTTGAAGCCAAATTCCTGGAAATCCAGTGCCTGAAAAGCTTCTACACATACACACACACACTTCTATGGTGATATAACCACTTTAATGAGTATTTATATATGGTATCTACCTTTTATAAAAATAACTCCAGGCACAACACACAATCGGTCAGATACATGGTTCAATAGGGTTATGCTTATCAAGTCTCTATAAGGAGATTCTTCAGTTAGCAATTTAAGCAGTTAAAAAGTAAATGTTGATAAATCAAGCAGAAGGAGGCAACATGATCCAACGTTACATCATATGTTTAACATTACGTCATAATATGTTTATTTTATCCCAGCAGGCCTTTTTGTGTTGCTTGACCCTAAGGTCATACATTTATTAGGCTGTTTTCTGTCAAGAAGATACAACAAGCCTATATCTGAGACTGTTTTTTTTCTTTTAATTACATTGACTTGTCTTCATTATATCTGACATTTTTCATTGAGTCTAGGGTTCAGCTTAAAGGACCATACTGGCTATTTTGCATGTTTGAGTCTAATATATTCAATTTTAGTACATGTAACATTACTGACAATCATTTCTCAAAGCATACTACTAGAACGGTGAATTAAAAATGTTTTTCCTACCTTCCAGACCTCCATTGGTTTCAGTTCATTCTGCTATGCTATTAAATTCAACTTGTTGATACTTGAAACGTTCTTGGGATAGGTAATCCATCATCACCAACAAGACGTGTATTCAGATTTTTCTTTTTAGAAGTTTCACAATTTTAGCGTTTAAGTGCAATAAAAAGTGTGGAGTGAATGCATGTCTCCACCGGAGAATATAGTCCCAAAAGAAGACCTGCATTTATGGAAAAATTTAAAGGACTGTGACTTCATAAGGCTGCATAACTATTAGCAGGAGAAACATCGATTTCTAAGGTAGGTGTATCACCTGAATATTTGATTTTGAAAGATTAAAAGATTTTGCAAAATATCAGGAAAGCTGAAATACGGTTTTATCCTTTGGGAAATGATTGTCAGTAACGTAACGTATGAAAATTGAATATATTAGGCTCAAACATGCAAAATGGCCGGTATGGTCCTTTAAGCAGATGTGTCTAAGGGTCCTTGTGCATAAATATGAACATGCATGTAGTTCATCTGTAGCATTGATCTACTGCAGGTGTCACCGACATACAGATTTCTATATTCTTATTTTCATTTAAGGCTCCATTTTGAAACCTTTGTAATGCCTCAGCAAATGCAAAAACACACTGATGTACTTCTCATCTCCCTTGCTGCAGCACTGCTGTGCACACTGAGTGAAAACAGATTCTGATTGTGCATCAGGACTTACCTGATAATGACTATTAAACATGGCTTCTGCCTGAGCATTCACTCTCCAGCCTCGTACTTGGTGGGTGTGTATAACCACATGTGTAGGTAGATAAATTCAAATGTGTTACATGTTGACATAAACATGTCACTGAAGTAAAGGACCAGTCAAAATGAAGCTTTCAGGGCAGTCTGGAAACAATGGGTTTGTCTTACTGGATGAATTTCTTTGGCATGAACCTCATGTTTCGCCATAAGACACTAAGGCCGGATTCACATGCTAAGCGTTGAGTGTTGCTGCTAACCTGAGTGTTCAGTGTTCTGCTTGCACATGAGTGGAGACTGAGCAGCGCTGCTCAACCTCGCGCTGGCAGGAAGTGCTCATTGCTAATGACAGTTTAACGGTTACCATGGAATGTAAAGACAGGATGTAGCCTACACGCGATCTTTGCACATTCATGGTTAAAATCGGATTTTGGTTTCGACTCGGGTAGCAACACGGACATCGCAAAAAACAAAAATGCTCTTCTTATTCAGAGAAGAAAAGTGAAAAAACGACAAATGTGGGTGGATGAAACCTCACATTTAGACACTATATTAACAATTTCCAAACCTGATGTCCCTGTCTGACTGCTGACATTCAGATCATGATACGATTTTAAAGTTGTGTTGCATACTCTACAGATCATAAGCTTCTCCTCCATTGTTATGGCGCTTCTGGTTACAGCAGTGCTTTGATTGGTTGCACGTTGGAAAGGTCAGTGTCGGAAAGGTCAAAGTTCATTTAAATGACCTTTGAGTGCCACATCAAAACAGAAACTGAGCGTTGCGCAGCACTCAGGGTGGCGTGATGCAACATTAGGAGTCATGCTCAGCTCCCAATACACAATAATGGAACTCCCAGGTTATCGCGATGCTCAATGCTTAGCATGTGAATCCAGCCTAAGAATGAGGAAAAATAACAGAAACCATAATATGTCCCCTTTAACACAAAGTTTTTGCTATGTGAACATGGGATCTATGTGTCTAATGCCACTGTCTGCATTTTAATGTGAATAGATATTTTTGTTGACTTTGGAAGTATGGATATTTGAAACTTGAGGCTATGAAAGTCAATTTTTTAGGCACTTTAGGATTGTTTTGGATGTGAAGCTAGTATGTGTGTGTGTGTTTGTGTTGGCCTGTCCACAATCCCAATCACTGACTTGGCGTCCTCAGTGGGTGTTAACAATCAGGAAGTGGGAGAGGTCCTGGATGGTCTTCTCTGTGGGACAATAGATCGTTTCAGCTTCAGCGGTTCTCTGTGATTTAAACTGTTAGCGTAGTGAGTCTTCAGTCTGCCAGCAGAATGAGATCACCTCATCTGTTTCCAATACAACTCAGCTCATTTAAATAGTTTGGTATAATTAAGTGCAATGATATGCTGTGTTCCATCATCGTGAAGATACGGGAAAGGACAGAGTAAACTCTTCTTCCTGAGGAAAATGAGATCCTTTAATGTGAGCAGATTCAGCCAGTCGTTTTTCCAGAAACAGTATTAGCGCACACTGGACTTTTTCATACACAAGCATATGCTAATTTATATGCAAGTACTGTTGCTAAGCCTGTTATTACTGCACCAACTGTCACTTTATCTCACCAGCACTGTGTCTTTCAGCATGGACTACCTGGTATCTATACCTTATTATAATTGTAATAGTTTTTGTTTTCTTTTTTAAAGGAAAAAAAAAAGGATAGTTGTAATAGTTATACTTATAATAGTTGTTGCTATGACACCTGAATTTCCCCATGAGGATCAATAAAGGTCTGTCTTATCATAGCTGTTATACTATACCCCTTATACTGACACACATTTGGGTCATTTTTTTTTTTTTTTTTTTNTTAAAGAAATGGTGCCTTTTGCATCCCGCCAGTACAAATCAAGTTATATTTTGACTAAATCTGGATAAATACTAATTCCATTAGTATTCGAATAATGCATTTTACACCATGCATTATGCAAAAAAATTGAATAATTATTTATTTGGAAATGAAGGTTTGTTGTGAAGTTACTCAGAGCAGAAAAAGAAATTCTGGATCCTTCTAATACATTCTAAAGTCAAAATCTTTCTAAAAAAAACCCAACATATATATATATATATATATATATATAAATATTTGTTTTTAGTCAAAGTGCACAGACGTGTTTCTCATTTGTGTTTGTATATATATATATATATATATATATATATATATATATATGTATATAGTATTTGATAAAATGTATCCTTTCATTTACTACCTTGCTGATGGAGGAAAACGCAACATGTAGTTTAAAGACAATAAAGTGGTGCACGAAAACATGCTCGCGTGCAGACACACACACACACACACACACACCTGGCTCATAAATACATGTCCTTGTTTACCCTCCACACAGATGGATGCTGAGGAATGCTTTGGCTCTTCATGTCAGCCATTGTGTCAGTAACTCTGGAGGATGAACAAACTGCTGTGTGTGTCTGTGTGGGGTCTTTTTCAGCAGAGAACACACACACACACACATACACACACACACACACTGATCTCTCAAGCCAGCTGTAAGTTTTCTGTTGTAAAGTGTGTGTAGCTGAAGTTAACAGCAGCTAATGGAGCAGCCTGAGCTCTGTCGCTCTGCATCATTTCTGCTGCTGCAGTCCTTCCTCTCCTCCTCCTCCTCCTCCTCCTCACCCTCTTTCTCGCTGTATCTCACTGTCTTTATCTTCCTCTATCTTCTCATTTCACACCTCACCTGCTCTCCTTGCATTCTGCAGAGAACAGTTTGACTTCCAAGTTTTCCTTTTTTTTTTCTTTTCAAAAGGACAAATCACATCATTGCCCCCTAAAACCACACACACACACACACACACACACACACTCCACCTGCTTATCACACACCCCATCCTGGTATGCATAATTACTATTTTCAGGCCGGGAGGGGAAATAAATGACATGTGTGTAACTGGCACAGTGTGTGTGTGTGTGTGAGCTGCAGAGGTGTTCTGCTGACTGCAGGAGCTCCACCTGGCAAAGGGGGCCAGTGCATCAGCAATTTAGGATGGAGTGAATGAAGATAGAGAGGAGAAAAAAGGGGGGATCAATCCCAGTAACTGCAGAGAAAAGCCCTTATATCCCCCCCCCCCCCCCNCCTCCCTCTCTCACTTTACACACACTCCAAAACACACACACACACACACACATACACAGAGTCCTTGTGGCTCAGAGAAACACACAGAACCAAACCAAACTGGTGGATCTTTCTCAGTGTGATGAGATTGTGGGGAGGATGGGCTGCAGGTGGATGTGTGTATCTGAATAAAACCTGAGGTGTGTGTGTGTGTGTGGACTTTTGCACTATGGCACAAGTTTCCCATGAAGTCGAGGACTGTCAGTGTCACCAGGATGTGGTACAGTATGCTGCTTATTCTCAGCTTTTGGGTGACGGAATACTTACTGCAGCGTGTGTGTGTCTGTGTGTGTGTGTGCGTAATTGTGAGCATCTGTGTATCAGAAAGTGAAACTGTTATGCATATATACCATCTTTGATCCTCCTGCTTCTGCAGCCTCTCCTGAAATGTCCAGTTTGTGCACAAAAAAACAAGATCATATAGTTTCCCTGTTTTGACTTTGTCCTTCAACTTTATGCATTTGTGAATTGGTCCCTTTTGCATTGTGTGTGTGTGTAGCTGTGCACTGCAGCACAGCACTGCAGATGGAAATGCTGTGCATGTTCTGACTTGGCCAACACACATACATGTACAGTATGTGCATGTATAAGTGCAGCCATACACACACATATGCATGCAAAGCAAAATCACTTTTCTCTCTGGTTTGTCATATAACTACTCTCTCTCTCTCTCTCTCTCTCTCTGCAGCGAGTGGACCCCCGTTCGGCGAGTGAAGATGATTCCCGTGTTGATCTGTGCTTTGGTCTCACTGAGTGTAGCAGACAACTTAGACACTCTCTACCCTGAACTGGAACAATCGAGGACCATCTATGTCACAGGTGAGCTTGTGTGTGATGCATTACTGTGTGTGTGTGTGTGTGTGTGTGTGTGTGTGTGTGTGTGTGTGTGTGTGTGTGTGTTGTGGAATGTCATGTACAGCAAATAGCGAGATGAGGGAAATGTGAGGAAGGGACAGAGGAGGAACGAGGAGAGACCATGTTTAGAGACCTCGCATCTTTTCCTGGGTTTCGTTCGTGACACTCTCTTGTCGTTTGTCTCCTCAGCTTATCAGCGCTCTGCCGTCGTAGCGAGGAGATAAGGCTGCTGTGTGGGGATTATTAGCTCGGTGAGATAGAGTAATCTCATGAAGCTATCAGGTCTCACAGATCAAAAGTTGTCACGATTTCATTACTTCAACAATGACCAGAGTTTTGAAAGTATTTTGTTGGTATGAGCTGCCACATGTGCTCAGAAGTAGGGCTGGACGATATGAAATTTTTTTTTATCATGATATTCTTTTTTTATATTGATCGTTATCGATATATATTATGATATGGCAAAGATTCTGCTGCATTTAAAGTCACTTGAACTTAAAATTTATTTTAACCATTTCTTCATGCATGTTCTGAACATAAAAAATAACCAACTGAAAATGAACTGAAAAATCTCTTTTTCAGCTGTCTGCATTGGCATCATATCTTTTCCAATAAAGAAAGCTACAGCACACATGATGTCTTCGTACAACGAGCCGTTTTCCGATTTTCATTTTGAAATAGGAAATCGGAAAATGAAAAAAGAGCTGCAAGCTAGCTAACAGATGCTGCTGTGCTAGCAGGAGAGTTGCACTGTGAGTACATATACCATGACACAATCAGACAAAATCAAATCAAGACAAACATAAGATAAATTTGAACACTAGAAATATCCGGTTTATTTTGTCCACTGACTCCATCTTTCAATGTCACCTGTTTAGTACCTCGAAAGAGTACGAATGACTCCATCTGTCCATCAGTATCTGCATATCTATCTGTATTGGCAGTTCCTCTTTTTCTTCTTTCGGATTTTTGTCAGATGACATGTCACCTTTGTTCATTGGACAATGAAAATATATCTAGCGAATCAGATGACTCGTTTTCCATTTTCCGATTTTCTATGACAAAATGAAAATAGAAAAACAATTTTTTCCGTTTTCCCATTCCAAAACAAAAATCAATTGGCCGTTATGTACATGGACCAGTGTGTTGCTGTGGAGCGTCTCTTTGCTGCGTGTCCCGGGGGACGGGTTTCAAGTAGCTGCTGTGTGACCCATACAGCGGCTGCACTCTGATGGCAGCGCTTCAGACGGTAAAATAAGTTTGTTGTACAGCTGTGCTTCATCAGCACTGCTTTCCTTTCTTAGTCATCATTAGATGTTTTTTTTTTCCTCTGGAGTTTCATCGCTTTCTGACATCTTTGTCTGACTTTCGCTCAGATATCACCNTTTTTTCCTCTGGAGTTTCATCGCTTTCTGACATCTTTGTCTGACTTTCGCTCAGATATCACCACCGTTGTGTTCACCAGCATTTAGCAAGATGCTGCTTTGAGGAAGCAGGCGGGCTGTTATTATGACACTGCCACCTGATTGGCTAGTTTGTTCCAGTTCTGACATGCTATTGGCTGTTTGACCCGTCATTAACTTCCTGTATTCAAGCACTATTTTCTATTGATTTTGTATTGACGTCCTCATTTTTATATCAAAGATTTTTTTATATTGCAATATGACTTTATATCATTTAAATCGTCCAACCCTACTCAAAAGACTAAAATAGCTCAACGAATCTTTTATATGACATCAGCGTAACAGTTTAATTAGTGGAGAGAGGATGCAGATTGTCAGCGACATCAGAAATGAAAAACCTGAACACACACTGATGTAGTAATTCAGTAACCCAGCTGAAGTATTTCAAAGGAAATGCAAACTCCCCCCAACTTTCCCACAGTACAGGACATGGGATCGATGTGCTGTTAGGCATTTGGTCAATTGAACTGACAAGCCACATGCTTATGCAGCAGATGTAGTGAAATGCTGCGACGCGAGGAGGGAGGGGAGCTGGAAAGCTTGTTAGTGATGGAGGCTATCCAAGGATTCTACTCCAGAGAGGAGGAGGAAGAGGAGGAGGAGGAGGAAGAAGGTCACAGCATCAGATAGTAGTACAAAAACTAGGATGCAGCAGAGGAGGAGTTGGCAGGTATGGCTAAAACATGCATTTCCTGTCAGTAACACACATTAAAATCTGCACACTAGTGTTCAATTTGTCGGCTACTTTTATATTTAATCTTAAGGCCATTAACACACAGAGGCGAGCAATTTGTGCAAATATTTCACTCAATAATATTTTCAAATTCACGTCCCATTAACGGAGGCTTTCACATCAATGATGGAGTTTCGCTTGACAAAATTGTATAAAGACAAGTATGAAGACAACATAGCTTCATTATGAAACCAGTCTTGAGGAATATTTACCTGCAGTCATCCTGAAGTTTGTCCAAAAGTGGCTCTGATAAAGCTTTAATTCCTGTATCAAACACTATCCTTCTTCCTATTTGATGAACCCAGAATCTCTGATTTTTTTTTTTGTCTTCTTTTGTTGCTAAATCAGGACCATCATCAATCGTTGCTGACTCCGTTTTTTTCTTTGTGCGTTTTATGGGATGTACCTATGCAAATATTTGCAAAAATCGCATCACATTTGGCGTAAATATAAATATATTTACTGTGATAAATTTGCACCTGAAAAATTCATATTTTCGTGTCATTTACTTGGGTCACTCTTGGGGTGTAATGGCCTTTAGTCTTATGCAGTGTTTCAGTTACCTGGGAACTCAGATTTGTCCAACCTCCTATTTGGAAAAATGTGTTGGAATGGCACTTTAAGTCGGAGTCCGACTGGGAAACTCAGACTAAAAGTACTGTACATACTGGAGCATAAGCCAAGTTTTTACTACCAAATTTCACAAAGCAAATCAGGGGTCGGCTTATACACGAGAAATTCAAATTTGATCCCAGAGAAGGAAATTTCCAGCAGTGGAAATACTACCCATTACCATGGAAAATAGTTTAAATCATACCTTAGAATGAGATATTTCCTGACTAAACATCTTATCCAGCACATTTTGTGGTGGCCAGTAAGCTCGGCTGTGATTGGTCAGTTACGGTAATCAGCTGCTGAAATAAATATCATGTTTAAAGGTATGTGGATTATTTTCAGAAAATCACAGGAATACTATGACAATACCCAGAAAAACAGGTAATTGNAGGTATGTGGATTATTTTCAGAAAATCACAGGAATACTATGACAATACCCAGAAAAACAGGTAATTGCAAGCAACCAATGAAAAGACATGATGGATGAATGTGATCGTTAGCAAAAAAACATATTGTATTGGTATCAGTACGCATCACTTCAGCAGCTGTCTGTTACGTCTCAGTGCATTTTCATCTCGTCATTTTTCATCAGTGGTAACATACGAAGATTTAGTCTGAGTTTTGTATTTTCGATCTGCATTTTCATCTCCTCTTTTTTCGTTAATGATATCATGAAGGGATTTAGTCTCAACTTTTGTTTGGCTTTATTGATTTTCGTCTTGTCGTAGAACACAGGTCGTTGATGAATGTCTTGTCACAGTTTTCGTTAACGAAATTAACACTACTGCACAAAACAAGCTGCCTTTTGTGTGTGTACAGTAATGCATACTCTTTTATGCACACACACACACACACACACACACACACACACACACACACACACACACACACACACACACNACACACACACACACAAATACTCCCTACTGCTTTCCAGCTGTTCCCTTGGCAGGCTGACAGGCGATGGGATGTTACTTAATGGTTCCACTGACTGGAGATTACAGTAGTTGATTGATTTCAACTTGGGAAGCAGAAACCTCACAGATGTAAGCTCGTGAGATAATGGAGCTGAGAACTGTGTTTACACATTAGAACAAAATACCGCTTCATCAAGTAGGAAAGAGAAAAAGTCTATATTTGTCAGACAGTTACACAAAGAAGAAACTAGAGGAGTTAATGAAATCATGCAGATCTGTTCTGTACTCACCAGAGCCACTTCTCTGTGATTGATTTGTTTAAATAATCGGGTGAATTGTTGTGCTGTGTTGCAGAAAATGGCCCTCGACTTTCAGTGGTGGCAGAACAAGCCAAGGTGGTGTCGAGTCGAGGAGGAAATGCGACATTACCATGCAAAATCCAAAGGGACCAATCACTCGCACCCAATCGTAAGATGAGGATCAAATGGACCAAGCTGACCTCGGACTACCTGAAAGAGGTCAACATTTATTCTATTAATTCTAAAATTATGGACAAACAATGCTTCCCTGCTGTCGCTGTGGGCATTGGGTAATTTGTGAACATTACCTGTTTGTGTATTAAAGCAAAATCAAACATATTTAACATACAGCCAGTAATGACAAAAATAACTAGGACACAGCCATTTTTCTACTAAACAGGCAAGTTATGACTGGTTTAAGTTCTCCTACAATACCCAGAATTCAAATACTGTTGTCTGAGGTCATGAGGCTAACCAGCTAGTAAAAGCAGGTATTTCAGCAAGAAAGTAGCACTTAGTACAACTATGGCTCATATTTTAGCATTTTGCCATTAGTGTGAAAGCTGTGAGAGGGCTTTAAAGGGGTTCGAGCCCCTGCACCATTGCTCTTTTTGGCTGAGGTGCTCCGCTAGAAGAATCTAATTAATTATAATTGATATTGTTGCTGTTTCTGCTTCAGGAGCCATTATTGATGATTTATTATATCATTTGTTATACAACAGTTAGTTCCGACCAAGTATTTTGATTGGACAAGAGACATTCCAGGAGTGCTGATATTGGAGTATAACAGCACTTGGACTTTTAACTACGTATCACTCTGCTTTACAGGTGTTCTAATAACTGTTAACTGCATTAACTGGAGACCATCCATAGAGAATAGAAATGATGGAGCAACGTTCTGTCTGATCAAGCTGTGAACTCATTGGAATCAGACATTAGAGTCCTGCACTGGCCTCAATTTTAGGCCCATACCTGGTCCAGCCCTACACAGTTCTGTCTGAACTGAAGCCCTAGACTTAATGAAATTCTCAGCCCCAGTCCGACCCGAGGCCCATGGTCTTTTTTTTGTTTTCATCAGAACCTGAAGTTTGGCTCTTTTCAAAGTAAAAGTAGCGGCTGTCAGCTGCTGCTGCAGTATTCAGAAAACAGCGACGGCTACAGTTTCTGAGCACCAACATGTGAGGCAGCATCAGGAAGCATGTTATGATGTGAGTGGAGAGAGGAGGAAAAAAACAAAAAGCCTGAGCCTGGTCCGGGCCTGAGACAGACCAAAGCTCGGCCTGATTTGTAAATTGCCACAGGGCTCGACGGGTTCCGAGGCCCGTGCAAGACTCTATCATACACACCACCAAAGTGACTGTCAGCAGACTCTTATTTCACTGCTGCACAATAAATGGAAACATACAGATACGATTATACAAAATAGCTGGCCTATGGTAACGTGTATACAAAGTAGCAGCAAGCTAGTGTGCAGGAAAATGTTTATGTGTTGCTTAGCAACAGTCCAGTTGCAGAACTATTTGAATTGGCGGAGCCAAATAAATTATTAAATAAATAAACAAATCATAATCTGTTGTCGCTTATTGCTGTTAACTAATAAATGGCACTTGTAGGACTGTTGTATAAAAGCAATATCACATGAGAGGGAGTGCTGTTGTACTGAATATCAGCATGGCTGTGAGGCTGCAGGCCGAGTGTAGAAGATAATTACGGTCGTGCTGATATTCAGTACAACNGCATGGCTGTGAGGCTGCAGGCCGAGTGTAGAAGATAATTACGGTCGTGCTGATATTCAGTACAACAGCACTCCCTCTTGTGTGATATTGCTTAAATACTGAAACACGTAATCATTGTAAAACAAATAAAATGTCAGGGATATGGCAAACAGTGGCGGCTCAGAGATGACTAACAGAGATAGTGATGGAGCGACCCGTTCTCTTTCCCAAGTCAGACAACAGCGACTCTTTGATGCCACAGGTCAGCAGCAACAGTGGACATGCAGAGCTTTGTCACTTATCATAGGGCGTGGGGTGGGGATGGGGGTGGGGTGGGGTGGGTGCCCTTGTACTGGTTTGAGTACCTGCCCCACAAAATGTCTGTGCACTTCCCTGGTAATCACAACAATTACAGTGAAATTGGCATAAATCAGATTAAACATAAAAACTGCTACTTCAGAAGATATCGGGTTCTGGAGCTTCTAAGAACATATATAAGAGATTTTTCATTCCAACCGCTGTTGCCTTATTAAACCCTGAGGATTTGAGATGTTTTATTTGGATTGATTGGAACACTGTTATGCAAATCCAGTCTTGATTTTAAGGCCATTATTCATTCTACATTGTTTGCTTTTGTTAAAGATCAAATGTTTTACTTTATTTTGCCATTCACTTACCTATTTTATTTTTTTGTGCTTGTCTAGTTAATGTGTTGTTTTTACACTGTACACCTGTGAAGCCAAAGATAAATTTCCACCTCGGTGGACAATAAGTTATTCTATTCTATTCTATTCTATTCTATTCTATTCTATTCCGTAAAATTACTCAAGGCAACAGGCTCAGTTATGTGACTGTGAAGCAATTTATTTTAACATGTAAATGTTTTATTGAGAGTAAGCCAAGTCCTTATACTTGGATAAAGCATCATGTATGTTCGAGCATTGTGTTTCTGTTTCACATTTTTGCCTTTAGCACAGACATAAACATTGGAGTATAGCATGCTCGTATATGTACTGAATGCTCTTAGCCTTTATGTGTCTGAATTTAAGCTTTGACAACTTCAGGATTTCTGCTGCTTCCCTGAATTGAAGTTGCATTTGCTCTGGATCCGAGAATCCCGTGCAGTCGAGTTCACATCAAACCAGGCACAGTCGCTGTTGTCATATAAACCCCTTTAAACCATCTGATAGATAGTAATGGTTTAAAATGGCGGATATCCAGTCTGACTGTTTATGCTACATTAATGTATTCCACAGGAAACAGATTTAGAACCATCACTGTTTACAGTCTCATTGTCAGATGGACATGTAAAATATCATTAGCATGCTTGCTGATGACATACTTATTTATATGTATGAATTTTTCATCGTCACACATTCTGCAAGCATGCCTAAGTATATAATAAGTATAATAATTTAGATTCATAAGAATTCCTCAAGAAGAAGCTAATAAGAATAGTATGGACAAAATGTAAGATTTCTTTGTGTCAGAGAAAGAAAATTGTCATCTGGTCATTATTTTTCAGCTTTACCACACACATACACACACACACACACACACACACACACACACACACACACCCCATTCAACAGTAAGATTTCTGAAGCCCACATTGTCTCCTACACTTAAACTTATCTTAAACTTAGACTGTCACCTTTTATTTAACTAATATTCTTAGTATTTCTTTGCAAAACAATGTTAAGTCACACAGTTTATCAACAGAAAAAGCGGGAACTTATGAATATACCAATGGCAGTTCAGTAGCCTGATTTCAAACTTTTTGATTAGATTTATAAAATATATATATATGTTTCGAGGCAATTATATTGCCTTTAAAACCCAGCAAGTAATTCTGACCCCCTTTTGCCCTTCACGAGTCCATGTTAATTGATTATACAGTAATCAAATACAAGCATGATGGTAATCAAATACAAGCATGATGGTATTGATTTTAAAATAGCATGACACCACAGATTAATCTCTCTTCTTCTTGCTCTAGGTGGATGTTTTTGTTGCCATGGATTATCACAAAAGGAGTTATGGCCGTTTTCATGGACGTGTCTACTTACAAGGCTCCTCTCCCATGGATGCTTCTCTGGTTATTACAGAAATCACCCTTGAGGATTATGGGAAATATAAATGTGAAGTGATTGATGGACTGGAAGATGGAACGGCGGTGGTGTCCCTTGATCTGCAAGGTATAATATTTGGTTAAATGTTTAAAGCTAGAGAGAATGAGGATGTGTTTACAAAGAAAAATGTGTGTTTTAAATTGTCATTGTACTCAGAGTCTTGGCTGCAGTCAGGCTAAATTTAACTCGTGAGCAGAGAGTGCTTGGGGGAATGTCAAGAGCAAATGTGTGTTTTAGAGGCATATACATCAGCGTCAGAACAGCTAGAGACATCAGCCATTACTGCCTGAATCCACAGTCATGGCACCAGCCAGCGCCAGCCTGTTTTTAGCTTAAAATAACAAAACTGGACATGGAGTCCCAGAGGATGATTCTTATTTTGATGTATTTGCTGCAGGTTAGTTGCTATCTCTCTTCCTTACCTTCTCCCATCTCTCCATCCAGGAGTTGTTTTCCCCTACTACCCTCGGCTCGGTCGCTACATTCTCAACTTCTACGATGCTGAGCGTGCATGTCGCGAGCAGGATGCCGTTGTGGCATCTTTCGACCAGCTGTACGACGCATGGCGAGGAGGGATGGACTGGTGCAACGCCGGCTGGCTGAGCGACAGCTCGGTGCAATACCCCATCACCAACCCCAGAGAGCCCTGCGGAGGCAAGAACACCGTGCCAGGGATTCGCAACTACGGCCTGAGAGACAAGGAGAAAAACCACTTCGATGTGTTCTGCTTTACCTCCAATTTCAAAGGTGAGCGATGTGTTATTACAAAGTGTGTTAACCTTTATTTAACTACAGTAGGTCGCTCCAAAACTGCTGAACATGAGGCCAGGAGGCGTATTCGCCAAATCTCTTTCAGACTTGACTAAACAAAGGAAAGACTTTGTGTGGTTCATGATGTTGGTGATCGGTCCATCGTCCCAAGAACTTCTCAACTTCTCAAGAACAAGATATATAGACAACTACGGGCCATATTACCCTGATATTTGGTATGGATATTAGTGACAAGGTATATGGGAAACTAATAGCCAGATTTTCTTGAGGTTAGTCGTTCATATTCATGGTCTCCAGATGATGAATTCTAACTATTTTTACTCATTCCTAACCTCTCCTCCAGCACCAATCTGGCCAAAATTTCCACCATGAATGAAATATCAGACTCTAATAGGATTATTGTCATGGAATTTACCAAGTGCAGGGTCAGTAGTTCTTAATCCTGGATCTCGAGAACCACAGCACAGTATATTTTCCATCTCTCCCTGCTCTACCCGCACCTGATTGGCTAAATTAGGTGTGTTTAGCCAATCAAGCACCAACTCTTGATCAAGTAAAGACACTTGATTTAGCTGATCAGGTGTAGGTAGAGCAGGGAGAGATGAAACAATTAGCAGTGTTCTGGTACTTGAGGACCAAATTGATTATTATTGTCCCAGAGGATGAACCCTTTCCATTCTGGATATGGGCATTCCACTTGTGCACAAGATATCAAACAGATTTTCATTAAATTTGCTGTGGATATTTATGGCTTCACGAAAGGCCACCATCAGGCCAAGTTTGCAGGCACACAAAGGAGATTTTATGATTGACATAAAATTTTCTTAGCACATTCATGCTCTTCAGAGGATAAACCAATTTTATTTTAATTACCCCACAGCACCATACTCAGGAAAAATTTGATGTTTTTTAGCACCAAAACTGAACAGCTCTTAGAATAGGAAAATATTCAGGAAAGTATGATTTTCATTTATTTCATTTTGTGGGGTGTAAAATCATTAGAGTCTAAGGGCTGGTAGCACTACTTTAGAGTTGTAATGGTGTTTAACTATGTTTTTTTTTTTATTTTTAATATACATACAGTGGGGTCCAAAAGTCTGAGACCACATGTAAAATCTGTGATGTTTTCCATGTAAATGTGGAAATAATCAGAAAGTCTGACATCACTAGAAGCTCTTTGGAACATTGTCACATCATGCTGAATAACTTGGCTCATCAGGTTTTTACAGACGTGTGGAGTCCATGATGCTGTCATTAAAGCTAAAGGAGGGCGTACCAAATACTAAGATATTCTGACATTCATACCAAATACTAAGATATTCTGACATTCATGGACATTTTTCAAAGATTCAACTTTTCATTCAAAATGTTAAGATAATATTCTCATTTGTAAGGAAAAATCTTGTGTTAAATTCAAAAAGAATGTAAAATAGAAGCATTTTCACAGTGGTCTCAGACTTTTGGACCCCTCTGTATCTTAGTGTGAATATGTATGTACTATCTCTGTAATAATCTGCCTGTCTTTGCTCCTCCCAGGTCAGTTCTATTACCTCATCCACCCCTCCAAGTTAACCTACGATGAAGCAGTCAAGGCGTGCCAAAAAGATGGTGCTCAGATCGCCAAGGTTGGCCAGATGTACGCTGCCTGGAAACTGCTGGGCTATGACCGCTGCGACGCCGGCTGGTTGGCTGATGGCAGCGTCCGTTACCCGATCTCACGCCCCCGCCGGCGCTGCAGCCCAACAGAAGCCGCTGTGAGGTTCAGCGGCTTCCCCGACAAAAAGCACAAGCTGTACGGAGTGTACTGCTTCAAGGGCCACAACTGAGCTACAAACACACTCAAACGACACGTAGACATGCATACACATGCATGCACACACATACACACATACACTAGTAACAATACTCATGGAGTTAAAAAAAAAAACCAGGAAGGAATTTTGGATGCTGTATCTGATATGAACAAACNACTCATGGAGTTAAAAAAAAAAACCAGGAAGGAATTTTGGATGCTGTATCTGATATGAACAAACATTCAAACTGTGATGCTTTATTTCATGAAAAACTTAAAGAGAGTTACGTTGAACTGGTAGTTTACATATATGTATTTAAAGTTGACATTATTTAATCAATGCCTTTGAAATAGATGGGGTGGGGTGGTTGGTAGGTGGGTTTGNGGGGGGGGGGATCTGATGGAGTTTATCACACAGATACTCTAATTGGAGACGAGGTGTTTCATGTAGCCGGAAGGACATGGTTTAACAGGAAAACTTCTCATAGTTGAACTGATACTTTGGGCACTTAGGATGTTTTTTTGGTTCAGACCTGCAACAGCAACAAAAGCCATGATACACAACTGAAACCAGACAAAAAGACACACAGCTTAGATCCTCTGACACTCGCCAGAGATGAATGCAAGCCTAGCACAACTAAAGAGATCTTTGCATACTTTACAAGGTGCTACAACCAGTACTTTGTACTTCATCTTACTGTCCAATATTTTACGTTTTTATACAGATGTGTTGTGTATGGACCAAACATCAGTCTCCTCCCAAATACAGATAAAAAAAAAAAAAAANAAAAAAAAAAAAAAATACCCAGCTGTTACCATTGTTTATGTTTTCTAAGAAAGTAGAATGTGAGTATCTAGAAATGTATTTCTGTTAATGAGTATTTTTTGATATATTTTAGAAACATTTACATTATTATTTTGTCTTTTTTGGCCAAATTATCTATCTGAGTCTCCTTGGTTTACATACAATGCAATAACAACAATGAAAAAAAAAGGAAAATGAAAACAGAGCTTCACAATCCTAAAAAAAAGGACATGAAATGTTGCACTGAAAAACAGAAGATGCCTGAAGGCCGACCGAGGAGGAGATGAGGCAAACAGTCGTCTTCCCACGCAGCAATAGAAAATGCCTGGCCTAAGGTTCATACAGTGGTGTGCTGGAGAGCGTCGTTACGATGCACGAGGAGCTCAGTGACACTGTAATGTAGATCTTTGTGGCTGTGTCTCTGTTTGGCTTGAAATTAGAATTCATAGCATGACTTCACTTCCACAAAGCAGCAGATCTACATGCAGCACCGATCTATCGCCTTCATAAACCGCTACTTTTGGTACCCATAGAGCCAGATTCATAAAAAAAAAATCACGCTAAGTATGCAGGGGTCACGCTAAATGCGTGCCGTGAAAATTGAAGCTCATTCATAAACCTTTAAAACATTATGTTGCAAGTGTATCCTCCAAAACAGATAGCACTGTCACATTAAGATAGTGCTGTTGTCAGGTGCGTTACAGGTAAAAGCTAGTGAAGATCAGCGTGTTAATGAGCTGCTTCATATTTATGAGCCACGATTTATCCTGCTTCATCTGGTTTTAAAGCCACATCAACAAGTTAAATCAGCAAAGAAGCATAAATTCTGCTGTAGAGCTCCACACTGTAAAAGATTAACGCTAAAATATTAGGTAAATGTGCACATTAACCTACATAGTGTGTGATTGCTGTGTGCCAGGGCATGGGGGAGTGGTGTGTGTGTGTGTGCACGTGTGTGTATGTGTGTGTGAGGAAGACAGATCCCCACAGCACAGCAGATGAGGCTTAATGAATAAGCTCAACACCACGAGAAAGTGTGAGATCAGATCAAAATTCACCATTTAAAAACTGGCTGATCAGCTGAGTGAGTGAGTCTATCAAAATTATTGATCACGAACACATGAGAGGAAAATACAGTTTTAAACGTTGCCCAGATTTCATACAGCTGAAATTTATGGCCAGAATGGCACGGGAGCGTATCTATGTGCCCAGGGTCCTATGTTCCAGAATCCTAACCCTAACCCTAACCTAACCCATTCTGTGCTCTATTGTGCTATATAGAGTTGGGGAACATAGGAATGACCCCGAATGAAAAGCGTCTTAATTTTTGCGTGATGGTGTGTTTTATGAATTGCTTCCCCAACATGTAAATAAGGAAATCCTGTAGCAACGCCTCTTTCAAGACAAAACATGGTGGTAACAGACGTTTATGAATGAGGGAACATGGTTGCCCATATTGACACGGTAAATCAAGCGCTACCATTTATGAATCTGGCCCATAGTCTCTTAAAACGAATGAGCAGAAGCAGATAGAGGGAATCAGGGCAGGGTTTTCTTGGCAGCGAAAAGCTCTCCGGTTGCCATCTGAGCTGGAAGTTCTGCAAGGCTCAACTCTGCAAACCTCTCTGAACACCCTGCAGCAGTCTGCTCAACGAGACGGAAACGCAGTGCAGGTCAAACACCCACGATTCCTACACCATGTAAAGAAGTATCAGAATAAACGGTGCAGGTTGATCTCGTGTAATCTCACTGTACACACTCCTAGCTGGCTCTCAGAGGGTTCGGCCTTTACTCGGCTTCAATCAGGACAAGAACAGTAATGCTACACTGCTGGACAGAATCATGAAAATATGTAGCTGAATGTTGTAATTAGCACAGACAACATGGTGGATGTCTTTGTTTTCTCTGGTTTGTTTCACTTCTCGTCAAAATCTGGCAGAAGAGCTGTGAAATACAGTAATTGCAGTATTAAAATGTTGCGAAACTCAATGATTTTTGATTTTTTTCATCATTTTTTTTGTTTTTAAATTTGCTATTTGCTAAAAAAGAATTCATCAACCCCGTTCATTTGCTGCCTTTTTTTGGATTTTGTGTACTGTATGATTAACTTTACTCATCAGGAGCCTTGTTTATAACTGCAGTATACAAGGAAACTTTATGGACGCAAAGACAAAAGGACAATAAAACAGTACATAAGTCATCATTCTGCTTGTAGTTCTTTTCACCGGATCATTGAGTTTAATTATTATCCTAAATACGCTGTGAGCGATGTGGCTGCAGCCACAAAGAAATAGCAAAGTCAGCAAAATTTGCAGTGAAATGCCATGGAGTGTAATTTACATGGTAAGTGTGTGAGCTCGTTTTAATGCAGTAATGCAGTGTCCATGTTTCCAAAGGGCAGGGCGCTTACGCAAATGTTTTCCTGACAGAAACGCACAAGGCCATCATTCATGGTGCTGCTGTTCATTGATTTGTGATGTGAAACATGCAGGAGCTGAGTGAGGCCGTGTTGGTGACGCGTTTGTTCTGACGTCCACTCATGATGGATCCTGGGACGTCATTTGTTTGAATGTGGAAAGGTGAGATGACACACCATTTGTCACTCTGAAGGTGAGAAATAGAAACAGATTTTATTTTCTGCAGTATTACAACTTTGAAAATGTACATGGAAATTTGTTCTTCTTAGATGCTCTGTGTGTCTTTTCTCAAACTCAGAAGTTCACTAAGTGTCATCTGATCAGAATCTTTTCTTACAGCAGGGGTGACAACAGGTATTTAACCTGCTGGAGTTTTATGATTTTATAATGTTACTATCTTTATAATTTTACTTTCCATTGCATTTGTCTGTAATTTGCCATCTAAAAAGCAACACTGTAAAAAAAAGAAAAAAAGCTTTACTATCTAGGCCAATACATTTTTGGCTCCTAAAAGGTGGACATTTATGCCAAACCATAAATGCCCCCCCCCCCCCCCNCCCCCCCCCCCCCACACACACACACATCCTTATAAAGTCCAGTTGCCTTGAACTATTGCTTCTATATATTTATCACATCCAATTTCATTCTAGAAAATCAAAGGATGTCTCAAAAATCAGGGTGAAAATATTCTAGGAAAAAAAATTTTCACTGTAAAAAATTAAAGAAAGTCTCAAAACATCGGGGAAAGATTCTATAAGTATCATAACGAATTTTTAAAAAAATGATTCCAGAAAATTTGACTTAAGAAAATTATTCACTTCCTTGCATTGAATCTTTCACACTGTAAAGCACAAGAAGGCCTCAAAAAGTGTAAAAAGCTGCTTGAGAATTGTCTTAAATTTTTTATTTTTTTGAAGATTTCTAGAAGATTTTTGTACAAAAAACAATTATCAATTTTCTGGAATAGGTGCTTTTCCCTATACTTTTTGAATCTAGTTTATTATAAAATAATTGTAGAATCTTTCCCTGAATTGTTTTACACTTTTTCATTTTCGAGAACATTCTGGATTTAAGAATTTATTTTAGATTTTTTTTTATAGATTTTTTTTTTTTTTTTTTTTTTTTTTTTTTTTTTTTTTTTTTTTTTTTTTTTTTTTTTNGAAACCTGGCAGTCTTGGTTGAAATGTCAAAATATTCACAAGCCACAATTTGTGATCCTGTTTAATAAAGGATTTTTTTTTTTTTTTACAGTGTAGCTTTTTAGCCAGCAACAAAACATTAAGGAAAAACAAAACTTGGCTCTACGGCGTCTGCTTTAATCAAACAGTATAAAATGAAACGACACAAGCAGGAGAGGTTGTGTTATGTTATAATAGTTTCTATTATTGCACACACACTGAAATCAGGGCAATGGACAGAAGCAGAACACTGAGAATGAAACTGATTACATGGAAATAAGCTCCACTTTTGCCACAGATACAGGAACACCAACATGGAGCAGAAAAACATATTTATATATACATTTATGTGACAGCAGCGTATATAAAAATGAATGCATACTATGAAGAGCATCAAGAAGGTAAATGCATCAGAATCACAAGTAAAAAAAAAAAATCTTGTCAGTGTTGCCCCTTTTTGAATGTGTCCATCTGTAAGAACTCCTTTAAGGTCAGGCTTTTTTCAAGTTCCCTTATTGGTTTAAAAACAAAAACAGATTCCAGATCTGCAGCAAAAAGCAACATGTAGCCGAGTAAAATCCATAACCCCTCAGTCTTACAGAGAAGCTCATTTAAAATAATCAAAAGTCTGTCAAAGAGCGTTTTGGTGAAGGTAAGGCGGGTGATTTTTGGATACATACAGCACAATAAACGGAATCAACAGCTAAACAAAGGTTATGTGCAACATTCAATACACACAGGCAGCATGTACATGAAGATGATTTCTCTATGGAAGCACAAAAAGGTCATAAAGAAAATAAAAAAGAGTGAAATAAAATAAGAAATGTGGTGAAATACGACATGACCTTCCTGGGCTTCCATACGTGACAGATCTGCGTCAACAGCAAGAAAGTCATCCATAACAGAATCATGTCAGTTCCATTGACCTTTATTTAATATCACAGTCCATTCATAGTTTTAATGGATACAATAAGTTAAATTCATATGGCTTCATATCGTATCTATATTATATATTCTATGATTAATATGCCTCCCATAGCCTCAGCATACACGACAAACATTTGTTATAATATAGCGTCCTCTCGTTAGCTGTTCAACACACACACATGCACACTCACATACACACACAGCGTATCAGATAATCTTTCCAACTTCCCGCTCCCTTTTTAAAACATTTTATATGCTGGATGTCCAGAAAACATTTGATACAAAAACGTCTACATGGGAAAACTGATGAGTAAAAATTGGGTCATGATAACAGCGGAAGCTAAAAATATGCTACGACAATAACTTAAGGTGGTGTGTTCATGCTCTTTTATATTCTATCGATACCACAGCTGAATCATCAAAACTGCTGGACTAGCTCATATAAAAATAAAGCACAAATATTTCAGTACATATCAGGGTAATTCATAAAACACAGCACCAGATTTATCATGTCGGTGAGGCCAAATTCACGCCATCATGTTCCATCATTCATCCTGTTACCGGCTGCTTTATCATTTGCCTTGAAAGAGGTTTTATTTTCTTATTTGCAATTTGTACAAGTTATTCATGAAGGAAACTGATCATAATGAAATCTGAGTGATGTTTTAAAGGACCATACCATCCATTTTTCATGTTTGAGCCTAATATATTCAATTTTCATACATGTTNTTTTAAAGGACCATACCATCCATTTTTCATGTTTGAGCCTAATATATTCAATTTTCATACATGTTAAGTTATTGACAATCATTTCCCAAAGCATACTATTGGAACAGTGAATTAAAAATGTAGGAAATGTTTTTCCTACCTTCCAGACTGCCATTGGTTTCAGTTCATTCTGGTACGCTATTAAAACCAACTTGTTGATACTTGAAATGTTCTTAGGATAGGTAATCCATCACTGTGAACAACAAGTGTATTGGTTTTGTTTTTAGAAGTTTCGTAATTTTAGCATTTAAGCGCAATAAAAAGCGTGGAGTGAATGTACGTCTCCACCGAGGAATATAGTCCCAAAAGAAAACCTGCATTTATGGAAAAATTTAAACAATCGTGACTTCATAAGGCTATTAGCAGGAGAAACAGGTGGGTGTATCACTTGAATATTTGATTTTGAAAAATTAAGAGATTTTGCAAAATAGCAGGAAAGCTGAAATAAGGTTTTATCCTTTGAGAAATGACTGTCAGTAACGTAACATGTATAAAAATTGATATATTAGGCTCAAACATGCAAAATGAATGGTATGGTCCTTTAAACTATATTTTCCCCAGATTATTAGCAATCAACAAATTTGATAAGATAAGCCTACTTCAGCTGATCGGTCAGTTTATTGACTCGGAAAATTTTGATCGGATGTTGCTCATATTCTAGTGGCACCGTGCTTCTTCCTCAAGTTCAACACACCCACCCTCCGTATGCTGGGACTCCCTGTAGTGTCTCATGCCGTTGCAGCATTTTGTAGCTCCTCTCCTACAAAACAACATTTAAAAGCAGAAAATTGAAGTTGCCTTTGCTTAACGTGTCCGTTTCACATCGACGCCAGAGGAAACGGCATAAAGCGTGGCTCTTTAAACTCAAAGAAGCTCATTAACACACCGATCCTCTTTGGCTTTTACCTGTAACACACCTTACAACACCACACCAGTAAAAGGATGTGGCGTGCTAATTTAAGCTAAGTTAAGATAATTTAAGCTAATTTAAGATTTAGGAATGACTTTCAGTTATCGCTGCGCTTATTTAGCACGATTGCTGCATAGTCACAGCGATTTTTTTTATGAATTACCCCATTGCGTTTTGGTAGTGAGAGTTGCTGTCCAGTTTGTTTGTGCCTGAATTTATAATTAAACAGACATTCCACAGAAGGCACAGTTTTGATATAGCACGTTTAAATTCTCTAGCAGGTTATAATCGAGAGAAACGGAACAAAACCCAGCTGACGGCTCGCATAGATGACCTGTGTGTGCTTTATTAGCACTCAGTGATGCTGCGATGGCACTTGTCTTCCTATTGTGACTTTGTAGGGAGACTTGATATGGACAATAGTTTCACTAAGTACTACAACTTTTTTTAAAAATGTCATGATAAAACTACATTTTCACCATACGAGCTGGATTAACCTGAATGTGAACCAGATCCTTAAGTGTTTATGGCAATTTGCCAATATATGGGCTCAGTGTCTGGTCAAACAAGNCCCCCGTCCTGTCGGAGCCATCGATAGACAGTTTAGCGCGTAACTCTGTCTGTCTATGCCTCTGGACTGCCTGCTGCAGTCAGATCCCACGACCAGGCTGATTTACAAACCCAAAATGCAGATCAATGCCTCATCTGAGCTTCGCGCTGCGTCTGGACCTGCTGTCTCTTCTCTCTCAGCAGCTGCTGGAAGCGGCTCTGGAACGGGTTCAAGCCGGCCTGAAGGTCGTCGTAACTCTGATGTTGCTCTTGGTGATGTTTTTGATGACTCTGCGTGCGATGGACGTGATGGTGAAAGCGTAGGTCTTGCTGCTCGTTGTTTGGGTTGTTGCGGCGTTTGTGGATAAACGCCCTGTGATAGGTTCCAGCTGAAATGGAAAAAATAGAGAAATGAATCAAAAGCGAAAACATTTGGAAATGCTATTGTGTCGTTCTACAATCTGGACGCCATTAAAGCCCCCTATGGACTCTGCCATTTTGGGCTTTGAGATGAAAGATGACAAACATGAACAAAACATGGCGATATCTTTGGTCCTGACTCCAAAACGCTCTGCAAGGCTGGTTCAGAGACGGCCGATTTAAAGTCTTGTGACCAAATATAGCTTGAGACAATATTCTGACAGTGTCAGAAATTTACGATGACGATCTCACAATCTGACTGCTGCTACGACCTACATCTTTATTGTCTTTATTGTTGATTGGTTCCCATTAGCTCCCACTTCAGCGGTTGCTAATCTTCCTGGGGAACACAATTTTAAAATACAAAGATTGATAAGCAAAAACAGAATTAATTAAAACATTCAAACAAAGCAACCTGACAGTAACATAATAATAATATAAATAAGAATAGAAATGAAAATCCACAAAATCATCACTGGATGTAAGGTCTCCAGTTACACCATTTGATCATGCATAGCTAAACAATATTAACTAACCAACATATTAACCTCTATTAACTAACCAATAGGAATGTAGCGTGAAATGATGCGCCGATCAAAGTGACACTGTTAGCGCCGTTATGAATAAAGCTTTTGGAAAAAAAACAACAAGCAGCCAAACTGAAGAGATGGAGGCAAAACGTGTTGATGCAGAATTTGTGGGACTGTAACAAAGAAGAAAGTCTGGTTGAGTTGTGGCAGCAAAAGCGCGTTTATACATCATCTCCTGCTGACGATCAAAGTTGGATGCAGCACGGAGAGAAATAACGGAGGAATCACAGCTCTTGGGTGAGCAAAAAGCCGCGTTCACACTCTCTTCCTCCTCTTCTTTGGAGTTTTTTCGATACACAGAAGACAACATTTGCTTCTTGTTTAGCTTCATTATTTTCCACAGCAGCAGCACAGATGGATGAGGCACCGACGCCGGATCTTCTTTTGACTTGCATCGTAGCTACGATTCATCAGGCATTATCAATGTGCATAAAACTTAATGTCGTACTCAGGTTGTAACGGGCGTGGCTTGCTATGAACTCATAAGACTGCTGTAATTACAGTCTGCGGTACTCACGGCTCACGCAGGTGACTTTGGGAGAATCCCACTGGCCGTTGGCGCGGCATCGTATGGTGGGGTTGTATCTCTGGATGTAGTTCTGCTTGCAGTGGTAGCGGATCAGGGAATTGATCTCGTAGTGAGGCTTCAAGGTGCCAAACACACGTGCGTCTTTCACTACTGGGGGCTGGCCGCAGGAGACTGGAGAGGCAATAAGAAGAAAAATTATTTTACTATTGCAGAACGCTGAAAAAAGTATTAAAGGACCATACCATTCATTTTGCACATTTGAGCCTAATATATTCAATTTTCATACATGTAATGTTACTGACAATCATTTCCCATAGCATACTACTGGAACAGTGAATTAAAAATGTTTTTCCTACCTTCCAGACCGCCGCTGGTTTCAGTTCATTCTGGTATTAAAATCAACTTGTTGATACTTGAAATGTTCTTGGGATAGGTAATCCATCATCACCAACAAGACGTGTATTCAGGTTTTTTTTAGAAGTTATGTAATTTTAGCGTTTAAATGTAATAAAAAGTGTGGAGTGAATGTATGCCTCCACCAGGGAATATAGTCCCAAATAAGACCTGCGTTTATCCAAAAATTTAAAGGACCGTGACTTCATAAGGCTGCATAACTATTAGCAGGAGAAGCATGGATTTTTAAGGTGGGTGTGTCACTTGAATATTTGATTTTGAAACAGTAAGAGATTTTGCAAAATATCAGGAAAGCTGAAATATGATTTTATCCTCTGAGAAATGATTATGAGTAACGTAACATGTACGAAAATTGAAAATATTAGGCTCAAACATGAAATGGCTGGTATGGTCCTTTATGGTGCGTGTATCACCTGAACATTTGATTTTGAAAGATTAAAGGACATGAAAAAAATAACAGGAAAACTAAAATACTGTTATATGTTTTGAAAGTGGGTTGTCAGTAACGTAACATATATGCAGGTTGTATATATTGGGCTCAAACATGCACGATCACCGATATGGTCCTTTAAAGACTTGCATGGTATTCCATATAGTAGCATGCATACCTGTTCCCTTTTTGCAGGTGAAGGTGAGGTGGTAGTTGCAGGGAACATCGTTCCACTGTCCTCCCTCATGCCATATCATCACCACACAGTCCTCTCCTGACTGGAAAAAGCTGTCAGGCTGGTTGGGCCTCCAGTGGTCATATTGCTGTCAGAACACAAACATTCATGATTTGACCTCATTGTGTAGATACAAAAAAAATGCCTTTCATAAGTTTTTGAGATATTCTGCTGACAAACGTGACCGGAAAAACATGTCAGTACTATTTTATGTACACAATCACCCTGACACATAAATACAGCTCAGCCATATACTGCATATATATACATTGTGCATGTATATTGCATGTTTGAGGGAAAGGAAAGCACCACCTATTCCCATATGATGAGCTGGAGTTTTTATTGAACCACACGTGACAGAATGTAATTCCTATAGAAACCAGACTGTGGAGCTGTTGATACAAACAATATTTCATGTCCAATTAAACTGTGTTTTCTGTTGCTTGTGTAGGGGATTTCCAGTAATTATTACATTTGCTTTGTATTCAGAACGCTCCACAATAACGCATTGACACAAACACATGGACTCAATCCTGCCTCAATGCTATTGTGCAGCTAAACTGTACAAAAAGTGTGTGTGTGTGTGTGTGTGTGTGTGTGTGTGTGTGTGTGTGTGCAAACTTTGGCTCTGCTCAGGCAAGGCAAGGGCGTGCCTCTGTTCTGCAGGATGACACATTACAACAGGGCTCCTCAGGATCGCCTTTCTTCCTCCCTGCTCCTCTTCTTCACTGCATAACTCGGCTCACATGCTTCAGCAGCTGAGCGTTCCTGGCCGACGCGCGATAGGCGTGAGGATGTGTCACCATCACAAAGCACTAGTGTGAGTGTTTAAGCAGGTTTAAAGGACCATACCAACCATTTTGCATGTTGGGTTCTAATATATTCAATTTTCATACATGTAAGGTTGCTGACAATCATTTCCCAAATCAGCTTGTTGATACTTGAAATGTTCTTGGGATAGATAATCCATCATAGCGGACAAGACGTGTATTCAGGTTTTTTTTTTTTTTTANGGTTTTTTTTTTTTTTTAGAAGTTTCATAATTTTGGCATTTGAGCTGAATAAAAAGCGCAGAGTGAATGTATGCCTCCACTGGAAATATAGTCCCAAAAGAAGACCTGTGTTTATGGAGAAATTTAAATGACCGTGACTTCATAAAGCTGAGTAACTATTAGCAGGAGAAACAAGGTGGGTGTATCGCTTGAATATTTGATTTTGAAAGATTAAGAGATTTTGCAAAATATCAGGAAAGCTGAGATACGGTTTTATCCTTTGGGAAATGATTGTCAGTAACATTACTTGTATGAAAATTGAATATATTAGGCTCAAACATGCAAAATGGATGGTATGGTCCTTTAATGCTGCACCAGAGGAGGAGAGAAATGATTGATTGTTTTATGTATCATATGATTTTTTTATGTGATTTCATTGTTTATGTGTTTTTTTGATGGATCTTTTAATGCTGCACCAGAGGAGGAGAGACACTCTGTGTTAATATGGGTCACAAGATTTTGAAAATGAAGTTAATTTTATGTTTTGTTGTTCTTTATATGATGATTTAAGGGCTGCATTTTATTGTTAAATGTCTTCAATCAAAGCATATTTCTATTGGCTGGATGATTATCAAATGCTAGATTTGCATTTTTGGAAGGGAAGCTTTTTTGTTACAGATTTTTTTGGGTGTGAATCTTCATGGGAGAGAAAAAGTTCTCTGTTGAAGTTGTTGTGGAATTTATGTAATAAGTTAGCTTTTTTTTTACATTTTGGATGTTCTCACTATGTATTTTAGTATAGCTTCTTTTGTTTCACCACTGCAGCAATGTCTTTGGTGTCTTGTAAGTCCATGTGAGCTGAACACAAAAATCAATCAATCACTGATGCACATAACTGTCCAATTTTTCATTGTGACTGATTGATATGGCACAATATTGTTAAGTCTTACTGGGGGAAAAAAATCCACTTCCACACAGGACGTGATATGTTTCAGGTTTTTTTTTCTAACTACAACTAACATGTTGGAATGGCCACATTTGCTAGTTATCGTTACTCAAGCACTCTATGGTCTGAAGTACAATTTCTGGTTTGGTGGGTCATTTTCATGTAAACATGTTATGGAAGTAAACAACTGATAAAAAAAAAAAAATGAAGCTTTCAGGGCGGGTTTCTCTTAATGGATAAATTTCTGTAAGTGTGAACCTCAAGTTTTGCAACTTTGGCAATGTTCAACAGATTATTACACTCTAAAAATGATAGAATATATATATATATATATTTCTTCTTTAAATATCTGTCTGTTTTACCATTGGTCTGCCATCGGTCCATCTGAAGTCTCTTTCAAACATCTTGTCGTTGAGGCCAATCCACTGGTAATCATGGCCCAGACCTATAAGAGCAAAAAAATGCAGTTTACGATTTAAGATTACGTGTAACGTATGGAGCAACGTTAAAAAAAAAAAAAAAAAAAATCCGCTTTTAGTGACAAAAGCAGATTTTGCATAGATGAAGCTCACCTGAGAAGAAAGAGGTGATCAGGACTATTAGCATGTAAAGGCTTTCAGATGAGGCAGCATATATCTGTATTTATTTTGTTACTTCTATGCAGAATTCTTTTGAATATGGCTGCTACTAATACTTACTCATACGTATCTCATCTGCTCTAGTTTTAGGATTATGGATTTGTCATTTTTACAGCATATGTATATGACCCTGTTTTATTCTTGTTATTTATCTTTATTTTTAACCTTACTTTTCATCTTACTGATAATATTGTGTTGTCTATGAGCACATTACTTGATTGTACTTATAGGCTGCTGTAACAAAGTCATTTCCTGTCTGGGATTAATAAAGTAAGTGAGTCAGTGAGTGAGTACCTACCTAGATACCTAGCTTCCTACCTACCTACCTACCTACATTCCTACCTACCTATCTCCTACCTAGATACCTAGCTTCCTACCTACCTACCTACCTACATTCCTACCTACCTATCTCCTACCTACCTACCTACCTACCTACCTACCTATCTCCTACCTAGATACCTAGCTTCCTTCCTACCTACCTACCTACCTAGATTCCTACCTACCTACCTACCTCCTGCCTAGATACCTAGCTTCCTACCTACCTAGATACCTAGCTTTCTACCTATCTATCTACCTACCTACCTAGATCTAGCTTCCTACCTAGCTAGCTAGTTAGCTACCTGCCTACCTATTTAGCTACCTAGCTACCTATCTATCTACCTACCTACCTAGATATCTAGCTTCCTACCTACCTACCTAGATTCCTACCTACCTACCTCCTGCCTAGATACCTAGCTTCCTATCTATCTATCTATCTATCTATCTATCTATCTATCTATCTATCTATCTATCTATCTATCTATCTATCTGCCATTCTAGCTAGTTGGGGGAAACATGGAGCTGGTGTATGTGGAGGTGCTGTGTTAGTGTGTTGCAGGTGTCAGCAGTTTGAACATGTGTGTGGCAGCAGGAGGTGATGAACAGTCAGGAGTGTGAACAGACGACAGAGCAGGAAGAGAGGCAGCATTCAGGCTGAGCAGCTTTCAGGAATGGCATGAGTTCATTTCATCTCAGTCAGCGCCTTCCCCAATAAACTGAGAAATGGGG
>VXCM01005270.1:0-35258 GCA_014773175.1 Lucifuga dentata
CTAACCTCATCTGTCAGCCTGTCCATCACTACAGCAAACAAGAAGGGGCTCAGAGCTGATCCTTAGATCTATGCTTTATTGTATCTTTTCACTAATACAGATTGCATTTTTTCCTCCATCTCTCAGCTCATAAGATATGTCAAAATTACGCATATTCATTCCTGTTGTCACATAAGATATGTGGACATATGTGGCGTTGACACATTAGATGAACATGAGGATGCCAGGCTGAGCGCAGTAGAAAAACGGGCCTCTGAATTAGCTTCAGAGGTGTTGTCCTGTTGCTCACTGTGATCTTTGACCTCCATGTAGAGAGATGGTATGCTAAAAGAGACTTTTGCTTTAATTCTGTTCAATAAGACACACACATACAAACAGTGGTATGCTTTTGACTTGAGATAACATTCTTGCGTTGAGAGAAAGACCATCCATAGTGTGGTGCGTGTATCAAGGCTGGCATAGGACAAGAAGAAACCGTGGGCAGGTTTCTGTTTCAGTAAGACATGTTTTCTCAGAAAATGTCTGATATTATAGCTAACCTCATTTAAAAGCTGGTTCCTTCCAACACAACAATAAATTAATTTTGTTTTAGTCATTTCGAAGCAACAAATATGATTTTTCTTGTAGATTTATTTTGTGGGATGCATCAAACCAGCAGCCTGTATCAGCCTCAGGCAACAGCAGATTTGTTCCAGTCAGGCTGTCGTGTTGCATGTGACCTGTGACTTTTTTTTTTTTTTTAAGCCAGATCTGGTCACCATGACCTTGTGGCCCGATACTGACCCAAAAGGAGATGCGCCGCTTTTAGCCCTCCCCTCCCCTCCTTCCCGCTCTTCTGGGAGGACAATTTAGAGCAAACTGTCACATTAAGTCAAAGTTAGGCCCCAAATGGCTTTCTCAGTATTCCTCATTGAATTATTTTTCCGGTTTCATGCTATATAAGGACGTCTTTACACCATCTCACTAAATATTCAGCCCTGATCAGACATTTATTGGACAGGGCCCTGAAAGTGTAATATAAATATTTAGCCCATTTTTTCAGTATTTCTAGACCTTTTGTTTCAACATTTATTTAGTTTACAACTTGGTGTTATATTTAATTCCCCTAGTGAAAAGTCTTAAAGGATAAGGACTGCAGTATTTCGTGTTTGTATAATCAACAAATCATGAAAAGACCAAAAAACAACAAAGCATTTATCACACTAACAAGTATTGTCTGTGTTGCCAAAGCCTGATATCGTTTGTGGCTCCATGCTGTGCAACTCCATTATTCTACAAACACTAGACTGTAGCATTGGGTGGCATGAATATAGAAGCAACTCCATGAACTTGAACAGTAGTCTCTGGAAAAAAAAAGTCCTGTATCAGGCAGATGTCACTGTGCCTCCGTAATGATGCTGTTTGTTGTTGATTTGTTAGTTTTGCAACCTGAGAGGAATAAACTGCATTACTTCTGCCAAGGCCAACAAAATCCCCAATAAAAATTAAAAAAAATTAGATGCTAACTTTCATTAAAATCAGCCATTAGCATTGATTTTACAGTGTTAACCTTTCCTGCTTCAGCCCCCAGACTGTGATCAGGGAGCACAAGGAAGCTCTCTTCATTGCTCCACGGCCGAAACTTTATCAATGGGGGGNGGGGGGGGGGGGGTTACCTGCTGGTATAGAAAACTCGGACACTGCTTGTTTCTTGAGGAGCCGTAGTGTTTTATTTTACAGAAAACTCATACTGAGCATTCACTGTTACTGTCACTATTACAGCAGTTACACTAATATGGCTCTGCTCTGATCACCATGGTCCACCCACTCTGCACACCACCCCACACTTCTCAGTCTGTTTCTCTCGCAGACACACATACACACACTGCACATAGCTGACTCTTAAAGGAGTCGCACTACCCTCACAGCAAAAAAAATTCTTCTGAATCCAGCATATTATCTAGATCACATCAAAAATTTCAAATTTCTTCCTCTTGACATTATCGATCTTCCCCCAAATTTCATCCAAATCGCTCCATAACGTTTCGAGACATCCTGCTAACACACAGACAAACAAAACACAAATACCGGTGATAACCAAGTTAGTTGTTCCTGAGCTGGTGAGGCTTGCAGACACCCTGAGGATAAGCAGTGTCTGGTTTTGATGTTGAGGCATGGGTGGGTAGTGGTAGCTTGTCATGCAGGTCAGACAATAAACAGATTAGGATTATCGTCTCAAAACACCCAAAATGTTGGAATTAAAAATGGATACGGTTACTTGGCTTTAATACTCAGACAGGGGCGCTATGATGAGGCAGGTAGGCCAGCACATCGAAGCAAAAACATGGGGAAACATCTGCGAGTCTAATATTAAAAAGGTGTCAGATCAGCAGCAGGTGTCAGGTGGGTTTGTTCCCATGCTGCTTGATATTTAAGGATTCGGGGCTCTGCTCCATCTTGCAGTGGAAGAACACCAGGATAATTTTGAACCAGCTGTCGCTTCCTTGTGGTAGATGGTTTCCGGCTTTGGCAAAGAGGTCAAGTAGCTGCAGGTTGTTATTTTTAGGATGGTCCTGTGTTCAGTTGTGCATCTTACCTGCCTGGACGCACAAAGCCATGCAGCTGGTTGGAATTAAAAATGGATACTGGTTCAGCTGCTGTGGAGGACGTGACTTCCTTACCTACTGCTCCAGTTACTCTGGAGTCCATGAGCCTGAACTCTGGAACGCACCAGTGAAAATCAGTATGACTTGCACAAATGAAATGCAGCCAGTATCAATGGCTCAAAGGGATAAAACAATGCAAACACAACACACACAGGCAAAGATAGAGGAAAAAGATTTTACCCAGATCGTTGCTTATTGTCATTGTTTCTATTTTCCCTTTTCACTTAATATCATTGTTGGAAGTCACAGGCAGCAGGACATGTTTGCTTCTCCAACTCAATTTAACTGGTCTAACACAGAGCTGCACTGAAGACAATGTATGTCTCCACCAGGGAATATAGTCCTAGGAGAAGACGGCTTTTACTGAGAAATTTAAAAACGACCATCCCTTCTACAGTCAGATGTGCATGTTAGCAGGCAAAACATTAAACTTTAAGGTGGGTGTATCAGCTGAACATTTGATTTGAACATTTAGATTTTGAAAGATTGGGGAATTTGGCAAAATAACAGGAAAACTAAAATATGGTCTTTTGCTTTGGAAATTGAAAAGTATTTATTAGGCTTAAAAACATGCAAAATCGCCTGTATTGTCCTTTAAAGATGGGGCCAGCTCACAGCTAGTGAAGCCTTTTAATTGTTATTGTAAAGCAATATGTGTAACAATATGGGCCACATATGGCCCACCTTAACAGCCACAACATTTTCATATGTTTAGGTTCTGTCTGTCATTTGTGGCGTTAAGGTGCGACTGACTACATTTCTCTGCTTTCATGAGAAAGTTGACCGTTGACCTAAATCGTAAAGCTCTATAGTGTAAGTCAGCTAGAGGAAGTCATGTGACGCTCTTCCCCCCCCCCAGTGTTGGAGCCAGCTGTACAGAGTGCTATAGGCTCTGTGTCATCCTGTCTTCAGCAACATGAGGCAACACCATGCACGCCACTGTTTTCCTTCTTACTGTTTTACCATAGAATGGAAATACTTAGTCATAGCAGGGGTTTCGTCATTAACTGTGCACTCTGTCAGCACATTTACATGCATGTTAAATCTTTGATTCTATTCCATTTAAGGCAATAATTTGATTTTTTTTTTTTTCAATATCATGCCAACACCATGATCGAATTGAAATTGGCAAAAATTGGCATAAAATCAAAAATCAGCTCCAAGTATGTAGATTATGCAATAATTGATTTACTCAAGCATGTATACACAATCCATCAGTTTATGATTAGCACATGCATTTCCTTCCTGGCATGCTTCTCACAAAAGCTGATTAGCGATGAGTCATGTAACGGAAGAAACCAGATTAATTCCATCCTTGTATGTCTCTTTTTTTTTTTCCTTTACCTAAAAGTTTTTCGCCACACCAATAAATATGGTCAGTTGACAGATACACCTGTCCAATCTAATACAATCATCCTGCAATAAATCCTCCTCTCTTTGCAAAGCTTATCATATTAAATTTGTACTGAGCCTTTGTCAGGAAATTATTAATTCACAAGAGTTTATTTTTAGTCTGAATTTAGTGTTAGAGCTGTATTGGATTGCAGTGTATTTAGAGGTGTTGGTATTATTTTGTCTCCCTCGTGTGAAAACGGATGGAAAATATCAGAAACACCGTTCAACATCACACAGCCCAAATCAATGGCAACTACATTTATTGTTGTTTTCTTTAAGTGAAGTTGTGGTTTTTCTAAATTTGTGTGATTATCTTTAGGTTGGCTGTGCTGCGATTGTCACAGCAGCCTGACTGTGTTCCACGCAGAGCCTCGACAAAGACGTCTCTTATTGTGGCTAATTGCAGCTGCAGAGCTGAATAAAAGGAGAAAGGAAAGATTTATGGAGGCACTGGAATAAGTTTGTATTTAAATAGAAGACTGTTTTTGTTGCATCATTGAAATATAATGGATTACTTTTTAAAATGTTTTTCTAATGGCTCATTCCAGCCTCCAGAATCAGGTCAATGACCAGTTGATACAGCTGGCACTGACTTAGAATGGCCTCCATGTTTGTTTTTTAAGTGATGTTTCTTGCTGTGCTAAATTTACCACTGGCAAAAGGAAAATATTGATCCAGTTATAAAATGAACTGCTTGTATATAATTTTCCAGCTCTGTTAGCTCTTGATGTATATGAACAGAAAAATTACCTGACTGCAGGAGAAATTTCATGTCAAGCATGTCCATCCCATGTAATGTCATAATTTGTCAAAGTGAAAGGGTGGAAACATTAAACCTCGGATCCATTAAGCAGCTCATAAAGAGCTCAGCCTGTATGCTTACCTTTAGCTTTTCTCTTATCTAAGCGACACTCAAAACTATAAGGTCTTAAGCTTTACAATCTCTTGTGGATAATTTGAATAATATTTGGGAGACTGTGCTTGCATTTCCCTTGCGTCACGGCGAGGACGCTGCATATGTCCTCCTATTGTTCGCAGCCTGTAGCAAAGCAAAAAAGAATAAACGTGGTCGTTGTTTTGCAGGGATTTCCTCTCTAAGCTGCACCGCTGTCTGTCTGATAAAACACTGAACTGTCCTGGGCTTTGACCCGAACTGTCTAGTTCCCCGCACTGTTTTACTCTACAGGGTCTCCATCTCATGTTCGGAACCCCTCACAGCTTTTTTGCTCCACCCCAATTCTTGGCTAAGACCAGTGAGCACCGTGGATGAACTGATAGCATCCCTGATGGCCGAGTGATCAGAGCAAAGTCTGGTTTGATGTTTGACGTTTGATGCTTTTACTGTATTTGTATTAGTATTATCTCTTTTCTTCTCTCTGTCACATGGATTTTAACTATGTATGAAGTATGCTTGTTCTGATTTTTAATGGTGTGCCAAAGACAAATTTCCACCTATGGTGGACAATAAAGTTGTATTCTATTCTATTGTATCATGTATGTTTACCACACAGTTTATTCCACTCAGTCGCTTATGACAAAAATAATGATTGGAGAAAATCTGTGTATACACAACACACTGCAACCATGGCCACCGCTCCATATGCACATAAATATGGAAATCATAACAGGAACAGTTAAGTGAAAAGGAGTGACAGTTTTCTGTTGAATGTATGGAAACGGTTTGATGGAAAGTGAACATTGACTCTTCTTGAGTTTCTTCAGTCACCAATTGTGGAGTGAATTATCTATGTTTGCACATAGAGCAAATGCTCAATTTGTAGTCCATACCATTTTGTGGTCAGGAGTCTAATAAAAATGAAATGAAGGAATAGATCGATATTGAATTTGTAGGTCTGCTTACTAATATTAATAGCTGGGAACTGCACTTTATGTTATCTGATGCAGTTCTGAAGCCCTGACAGTCTCCCTCATTTTTACAGCACCTTTCAGGTATGGCACATACCTCATAAATGACCTCAGTGACATAATAACCATTAGTGTCGACAGTAAATTTGTACTGTTAGATAATATGAAATCAAAAACTTCCTTTGAACATAGGGTGTAATGTTCCTCAAATTTAATTCCCACTTAGATGTAGAATGGAAATGTGGGAGCTGAAATTGGTATAATACCAGATCACTGGATCAGTTAGCTTAAAAAGTTCCTCATACCAATACTGAAGTGGGGAACCTGTCAGGAGAGCCAGGGAGCTGTCAATCATGCAGTCTATACACGCCCACACGGGGAGAAGAGGTTTGATTAGCCAAAGTGACTGAAAACACCTGTGTGGAGAGGTGCATGACCTTTACAGTGGCCTAATTAACAGTGTCCCTATGTTTCAGCTGCAATTTAAACTGTAATAGAAAAGAACATTTTTGCAATTTAACTCACTGTTGTTATTTTAGTCAGAGCAGCTTGCATACACTCATTAGATACCTCCTGTCTCACAAATTGATGATGTCTTAAAATCAGACTTTTTTTTTTTTTTTTNTTTTTTTTTTTTTTGAGCTTTCAGCAGACGGTCAGTCTCCAGTTGTTCTGCTGCATCCTGTCTAATGGCATGCTTCCATGTACAGCGCAATGCAGCCAACAATTTAGCCATGGCAGTGCAATGAGACGGAGAGCAGTGATGAAGAGGAGTAGCGACTTATTAAATCCACACTAGTGTGGCTATAACATATCAAAATAATGAAAAAGTGAAGGGGTCTGAATGCTTTCTGAATACAATGTATGCCACACAAAGTATGGTACGGTGAGGCTGCAGACCCCTGCTAATAATTTATTTGTGCATGCGAGTGTGTTCTCTGCTATGACCCGACAACATTTTTTGTAGCACATAGTGTAACAAATGTAGACTAAATTAAGGTGTGGCAAAAATATTGGGCCTTCAAATGGAAAAAGTGGATTTGCAGTGACCACATGTGGGCAAACCTACAGTCAGTGTATAGCTGACTACTTCTGTAAAGTACGTATATGGCTTTAGTTTAAAGCAAAACAAAAGTTTATAGCTATGCTACACACAGCCATGTTACATACAGCCATAAAGCCATGCGTAGGTGTAATGCTCACCAGAAAATAAAACTGTTGGATGGTTAAAAAAATCTTTGTTAAAATGAGTTGTACTTAATCAGCTTTGCCTGTACTTAGGCTCACCTTGCTTTTAGCAGGTTAACATGACTAAATGTAAATAGCATGTTTACATGCTAACATTTAGTCACATTTAGCTTGTTAACATGGTCAAAGTTAGCATAATAACTAAAGTTAGCTTACAAACTTGTTAGATGTAGCTCACTAGTTTGACATGCTTACTCTTAGTATTGAGCATTAGGATAAGTATAATGTCCATCTGAGGCTATTGGAAATTCAGTCAGTTTTTCTATTCTACTAATAGAGTTTGTCTTGATTGTGTATATTGTGTAGCTGCCCATTATGTTGCAAGGTTATTTTGGTGCTGGATGTGAAAACTATGAGCATTTAACAGCACATATTTATCCAAAACTGGTCTGTTATGTAGAGATGACTACATTCGCCTCTTTTTCCGTTGTTTTTACAAATAATTTCCCATGAAAACACTGTTTTTGAGTCACACTTCATTGTTGCGATGGGAACACCTGAAGACAGCAATGTGCTTGAACTGAACTTTCCTGAGGACACGCAACAAAAATAGCCGGTAATTGTAGAGCGTAGGTTTTGTGTTTGAGTTTACAGTAATTCAGTACATCTGGCCTCAGATGAATCATCTTGGTCTTTTTCTGTCCCCTCCAGTGAGCGTTTGATTTATTTGCAGTTTGATTTGCAGTTGTCTGAGGCGACTTGAGAAAGAGGAAGAAAAATAAACACTAGAATAAACTTTCCCTGAGACAAATTTGGCTTCCTGTGTAAAGGGATCAAGTCAAAAAGGGAAATTGCCTTTGCCAAGCCAATACTGGGTGTAATTTTTTTACAATTGTAAACTACATAACAGCCTAACTACTATTCAACATCCATGGAAATGTGATTTAAATGCTTCTGAAAATGTCATGATATATGGTAATTTGTAGTAATGAAACAGCTTGTTTGATGACTCTCTCTCTCTCTCTCTCTCTGTGTTTCTTTCTTTGTGAATGTTACTCGGCCTCTGAAGCATGTCCGTGGAATGTAAACAGACGGCATGGCAAGTGAGGTCAAGCTCCTAATGAGGGCCACAGAGGAATGCGGAAGAATGAGGAGGCTCAAATAGGGAGAAAGGTCAGAGGTGAAGATGGCAAGGAAGAATATCAGCATAAAGGTCGTCACCTTGGGAGGGTGCCATGACTAAATGTTTGTACCAGAGGTGCCTATTAAAAAGCAGCATAAAGGATATCTATTTATTAAGTAGAAACGTACAAGTCTATGTAGTAGAAATATAGATTGCAAGCTTATATAGCAGATATAGTGTTTTTCATCAAAGTTTTAGGGCTTGAAGGACTATGCTGGTGATTTTGCATGTTTAAGCCCAATAAAAATGACCCACATACAAGTTACATTACTGCCAAGTATTTTAAATATGTAACATGACGTAATGTGTATGCAAGTTGTATTTATTGAGCTTAAACATGCAAAATCACCGGTATGCTCCTTAAAAGTTATCTGTGGCTCTCCTGAAGGAGATTTGAAGTAGTGTAGTGTCTTTTATTGCTTGTCAACTAGCTGGACACTGAGGCAGGTTTAACTAAACGTACCCGTACGCAATACAGCTGCACCGATCCTGCATTCGTTTGGAACATTGGTCGTGCACGTCCTAATTAACTGCTACGCATTGCCAAGATGCAGCATTTACAAAAAACGTTTGTCAGGTCAGCAGAGCAACAACAATAACAGTGAGCAGAACATCTGATAGTCATGAAAAGAAACTGATGGAGCATGGCGAAAGCTGAAGTAGTTTGAAGGTGTTGTGGTGCACACCAGCAACAGTTTCTATGTTGGCTCTCACACTGTCTTTCGGTGGAATATTAATTCTTTAGATTTTCATAAAGTATGTCTGCAAGGATGTGAGAATTGCTTCTTGCGTAGAAAACATGAGCGGAAGCGTGTGCGGAGTTAAAGCCGAGTGTAAACCCTCACCTAAGATGTGCAGATTATGAAACCAGCAGCCTGACTGGATCACATCAAAGTTTAAATAGCTCTTCATACAAAGTTAGCACAAATAAAAGAACTAGCCGGACGAGATTTTGTGACATTCTTTCCATTTGCATGTTTTCTGGGAATAACTTGCACACACTTTTCCTCTCTGTGTTCACGTGTGTGTGAGGGTATTTGGTTGAAGTGGCACGTTTATCAGGAAACCAATCTTTTGCTGAATTGTTGTTTTAATACAGCGCTGCACGCCACCCTCGCATTATTGAAGTTTGTGCTGGAGTGTTTCCTGCAGTGAAGCCTATAGCGCCTGGAAGTAAGTGGAAGGTGACATTGGTGTGTGTGTGTGTGTGTGCGCTAAGTGTCAAGGCACACGCATCCTGTTCTCACACGTCTCGATCCACAGAGACACACTTTCTCAACAGCCACTATTTAGCAATCTCCAGCCTTAAAGTGTGAGCTGAGCAGTTAACGAGTGTGTGTGTGTGTGTGTGTGTGTGGGGGGNGGGGGGGGGTCATAGCCGAGGAATCAGCCAACCTTCCTCACACTCTGCACGTAGCAAAGCCATTAAAATACTGCTCCATCTGGATTGAGGCCAAGAGTCAAAGTTTACAGCAGTTCACTCTCTTCTGCTGCAGCCCCACCCTCTGCTTTCTCAGTTTGTGTGTGCCCGTCTCTCTCTCTCTCTCCCCCGTCTCTCTCTTTTACACACACAAACAGCTTACCATATCGAGCCTTACTGACAGGAAGCCCTTTGTCGGCCGCTGTGCCCCTCACCTGCTCTGAACCCTCACAGCAGCAGTCTGAGCGAGCTCCTCTCTCCTTGTTGTTTTTGCCACTGATAAAGCCATTTCCCGCTGAATACGCCTGAGTTTTGCTTTCGGCTCTGAAGGTCACGATTCTGCACGTTCCAGCGGCGACCCGCATCGCGCTGAAGGTGTTTGCACAATGCAGAGTGACGCAAGCAACCACGGTCAAATGCACGGAGAAATAAGATTCAGATGCATCTATGACGTGCGTATCCCCCCCCCCTTTACCTGGTGCTGGAGTAGATGGAAAGATGGTGCATGCAGGGTGGATAGAAATGTTTTGGAAGATAATTAAACCTACAGCAGGTTTACAAATATAATGTAACCTGTCGTTTCTGCGTGGACAGGATAGCTTTTTGAAAATCATCCAGAGAAATTTCTGACATTATTTCCGCTTGACACAAAAGTTTAATCTGCCGCGAGTGTTTCTAGTAATGTTGCTGTGGTTTAAGTTGTTGTGTGGAAGAATGCGGAGGAACTCGCCTTTTTGTTTGTCGTGTTGCTGCTTAGATAGGCTGTGTGTGTGTGTGTGTGTGTCTGTGTCTTTGTGTCTGTATGTGGGTGGGTGGGTGGATGGGTGGGTTGAATCAGCCTTCTGCATTCAGGATGCAGCTGTTGGCATTGTTTAAATCGTTTGTGATATGTTTGGATGTTTTATCATGTAGTTTTGGGTAATGTAATTGGTGCTGAAATTGGATTTTTTTTGTAATTTTTACTTAATTTTATTTTATTTTTTTAATATAAATATGTGATTTTATGTTTGATTGAATGGACCCCAGGAAGAATAGTTGTTGCTAAAGGTGAAAATACAGATCCCCATTGGATCCTAATGGATCCCCATTAGCTGATGGGGATCCATTAGGATTCAATAAGATACCTGTGTTGGATCAATTAAGTAAAATTACTTCGACAAAAAAAATTAACAGATGTCATGTTCACTATGATTGATTCCTTATGTATTTCTTAGCATACTGGAATGAAGTGAAAGTAATGGCAGTCTGGAAGGTAGGAAAAACAATTCCAATATTTACAGTTTTAGGAAATGGTTGTCAGTGTGTTGTATGTATTGGGTTCAAACGTGCAAAACCACCAGTATGGTTCTTTAAGTGTTCGCTATCATTCCAAATGCTGGTGGTCTAAAAATCTGATATGCTGGTTTACAGTCTGATGTCGTAATATGAGAACTCCAAATTGGATTCAAAGTGACTGAGATTGATGGATTTTTATTTCAAGTCTTATTTCTCACAAGCAGAATAGAACAAAGGCGATTTATGTCACAGTGCTCCGGGCATCGTGCAAGTCGCTGCGTGTCTTATTTCTTGAGGGACATGTATGCTGCTTACACCAAGACGTTTACAAGAGCTCGCAGAGGTTTGCGAGTAACACCAGAGGAGAGCGTGCAAGTTTTCGAGCAGGAAAAGACGAGAGGAATTTGACATGCAGAAAAATACCTCCGGTTTATTTTCCTCGCATTTTATTGTTCATAAGAAGCCAGCTGAGTGATGTCAGCTTGCAGCATTCATGGTTGAGGTGATGCAAGGACACTGCAATCCAAGGCCGTCTGCTGCAGCCACGTCATCGACTAAAACAAATAACACACACTCATGCCACCATACAATCCTTCTCTCTTATTTGTACATTCAAGCTCATGTGTTTGGATCCGTTCATACTAATCATGTTTTTTTAATCTCTTATCTTCAGGCAATGGTGGCTTGTTACCCGGGAAACGGCACAGGATACGTGCGCCACGTGGATAACCCCAATGGTGATGGACGATGTGTCACATGCATATATTATCTAAATAAAGATTGGGATGCCAAGGTATGTGAATGACGCATGGAGAAATTATGTTCCTCAGCATTAATTCAAGAAGGTTTATGTTTTGTATAGTAAATATCTTTTTTGTTTTGTTTTGTTTGTTTGTCATAACCATCAAATTAGTTGTAATTTATTTAGAATAATAACTGCAAGGTCATCGCCACCCAGCCTGGTTATGCTGACTGGTAGAGAGTGTGCGTGCGTGCATGCATGCGTGGGTGCGTCAGTCAGCCAGTACGTGCTGTTCGACCACTCTCCTCGCCTGTAATCCCATTAAAATGCAGGGATCCTGCTAATCCAGCCACACCCAGACAGGGACAACAGCCCCCCCANCCCACCCCCATGCTACTTTACACACATCCATCAGCTCTGTGGGCAGGTTGTAGGCATTGGTGTGTATTGCTGCAGAATGAATTCTCAGAAAGGTGAAATAATGAACTTTAAAACACCTTTCTGGCACCGATTGTATTGTCTTGTGTGGCAAGCTGCGCCCATCTGCTCCTCCAATCACCTTATAGTTCCACATCTCAGCTGGAATACATAAACACAGGCCACTATTCAGTCACAATCGGCATTTTTTTTTTTTTTTTTTNTTTTTTTTTTTTTTTTTTGTCACATCCACATCTAGATTAAAAAAAGGGCTACACCACGACTTTGATGTTTTGAAGTAAACGTCTATTAGCCATGAAAGGAAGGAACTCACCTCTTGAATATGAGGGAGGTAAACAGGATGCCGCACATCAGGAAATAATGACATTCATCACAACAGAATGCAGCAACTACAAGACGGAAGGATGATTTTTTTTTTTTTTTATTGACTGGACCATTGAGACAAGAACTCGTGAGGTACGTGAGAGACTGTGTAGGGAATTACCTAATTACAGGAAACCCCATTTTCGCATGTGAAAGATAGTGTGTTGCAGAATGTAGGCAAGGCTTAATGCGGTCGTCTGTGAGCAGAGAGAGGACGAGCATTAGCTGTTATCACACAGAATGCCAAATAATAAGACAAAGTAAATGCCCACACGGTAATGCCGAACATGTTAGATGCTGCAGGTCGCCTGACAAAACATGCATATTAAAGTGCTGTTTGTTTAACCTCTTTTAGAGCCGATAAATGCTGATAAGTGGCGTTTAACCCGATACGACCTGCCGACAGTTCCCAACAATTCCATTGGGGGTCGCAGCTTTNGCGTTTAACCCGATACGACCTGCCGACAGTTCCCAACAATTCCATTGGGGGTCGCAGCTTTTACAGCAGCTTGTTAATGTGTGTGTGTGTGTGTGCGTGCGTGCGTGCTAAATCTTCCCATGTACGTTTGGAACAGCGCGCATCCGGTGGGTCATGTGATCTCTATTATATTTACGCATAAGCCTCAATTATTCAAATAAGCCATGTTCTGAAATCCTGGTGGACGTGAGTAATTACGGTCTGATCTCTGATTGGCTGTGTTATTAGGCGTGTGATGAACAGTCTTTTACATAATGCGGTTGCCTGGATACCGTCGCTCGGTGAGAGAATGGCACGGCTTTGCACCGGTCATGTTCTGCTGTCATAGCCGTTTCCCTGCACTTTTCAGCATGAACTTTCTTAATTACTGTTGAAACTGCAGAGCATTAGACATGATCTGTGGGTGTAGTGTAAATCAGAGATTAGTACGATTCAGTAATTAAAGGACCATACTGGTGAGTCTTTATGTTTAAGCCCAATAAATACTACCTGCATAAGATTCCGTTACTGACGACCATTTTCCAAAACATAAAATCTTATTTAATTTTCCTGTTACTTTGCCAAATCCCCTAATTTTTCACAATGAATTGTTCAGGTGACACCCACCTTGAAAATTCAGTGTTTTGCCTGCTAATATTTGTGCACAGTTGCAGAAGGTACAGTCATTTTAATTTCTTTGGAAAAGAAACTATTAGCAGGCGAAACATCAGTTTTTAAGGTGGGTGTATCGCTTGAATATTTGATTTTGAAAAATTAAGAGATTTTGNCATCAGTTTTTAAGGTGGGTGTATCGCTTGAATATTTGATTTTGAAAAATTAAGAGATTTTGCAAACTATCAGGAAAGATGAAATACAATTTTATCCTTTGGTAAATGATTGTCAGTAATGTAACATGTATGAAAATTGAATATATTAGGCTCAAACATGCAAAATGGATGGTATGGTCCTTTAAGTCTCTACAAGTTGATTTTTTAAAAATAATTTTCTGGAATTAACTGAATCCAAGTGCAGAAGGTAGGAAAAACTATTTTAATATTTACCACTCTGGGAGTATGTTTTGGGAAATGATTGGCAGTAATGTAACTTGGATGTGGTTTGTATTTATAGGGCTCAAACATGCAAAATGACTGGAATGGTCCTTTAAAGTGGAACAACATGAATCAGCCATTGGAAATACTTTCCATTGTTTCCAACAACATGATGTCTAGTAGGGAATCACTCAAAGCTGTCTTTAGGAATTCAGTGTTGCAAATATGGATCACAGCTTTAGCGGACATGTAACCAATGTTATTTTGAGAAACGTTACAATGGAAAAAGTGTTTAAGAATTATGCAAATATTTTAAAGTTCAATGAAAAAATAACTTTGATATAGTCGCAATGGAATCTCCCTGCTTAAGCAATCTGTAGTGTTTCCCAAAGGTCCCTCTAAATATAGCAACAGCTAAATGCTAAAGAAAATTCCAAGGAAAGCTACCCCAATACATGATTTAAAGTAGTTATTTATAAACATTCAGATCATGTCCCTTTTTTGTGTTATCATTTGTTGTGTTGTTGTATCTGTTCTAATTGTCATTAGTCTCTGTTCTTGTAATTTTGGAAATGTGATAATAAATGTATATTGATACCCAGGCACACAACATGCACCCCCCCCCCCNCCCCCCCCCCAGTAAAAATGGCTTTGAGTAGACATGAAGGTGTCAGGAATGACATCATACTATTTGTTGAAGCAGAGGTTAAATCAGATGGGTTATCAGACATGTCAGGAGTTTTTGCTTCCACCACCCACCAGAGATTAAAAAAAAAAGATTCCATAATTTCCCAGTGATCTTAGTAATGGAAATGTGTTGATGTATGGCAATCTGCTCTCTGTGTATTTAAATGTGATAAGATGTTAAAGGTCAATTGACTAAAGGTCAGTCTGTTTTCTGTGAATCCGAAGCAAAGCCATCATCTCCCACAAAAAGTACTTGATGAAAAGTGTTTGCTTGTTGATTTTTTTCCTAAGATTGAAAAATGTGTCATATCAAAACCCAGGTCAGCATTGATTTGACTTTATATCCTGTTTGACTTTCGCCATTCCCTCATGTAGCATCTTTGTAATGTATGTGTTATTGAGCCATGTGTTGTTTAACATCGGTCAGCTTGATGTAGGTCAAAGGGTCATGGGGCAGCCGGTGGTTTCGTCCTGTGATCGGGACGTGGCTGACAGGCCCACGCCGTATTTCAACCAACTCGCCTATACTCGCTTTCAAGAGGTTGCTTAAATCATTGGCGCCTTTTCCTGTCATTGCCTTTGACCCCGTAGCACTTAATTTAGTTTTGTCACAGCGCTGGCAATCCCCTCATTCAAAGGCGCTGCAAATGGGAACGGCGTCACTCCCACAACTGGTGTGAACCTTCCAGCTCGGCTAGCTTGCGTGTGAAGAGAGCGGCCTATCGTATCGGCCGCGTGAGAGTTTAACGGCACGCTTGAGCAATCTGCTTTTTCACTCTCCAGGTCCTTTATCCAGCCAGCGCAGTTTTCCTGTGGGTTATTCTTCCTATCCCTCCACAGGAAAGCCGTTCCCCGCTGCTGCTTCCTATCCCGAGCTTTCCTCCTAGCCCTTGGAGTTGGACAAGCCTTTTCCTTAAATCGATATCCTATGTTTAAAATTTAACAAGCATCGCACATGCTGCATACTTGAGTGGCTCTTACATGACTAATGTATGCAGTTTATAGGGTATTCTGTCTGCCTAACCTGAATATTTCTTGAGGTATAACACGAATTCATCGACCTCAAACCTCACCTTCCTGCTGTTGCTTTTGTCCTGATTTGTATACATACAGCGATTGTTGCATCTCCTTCTGCTCTTCCAGGAACACGGTGGCATTCTTCGAATCTTCCCAGAAGGAAAAGCCCAGTTTGCAGACATCGAGCCCAAATTTGACCAGCTGCTGCTGTTCTGGTCTGACAGACGGAATCCTCATGAGGTTCAGCCGGCCTACGCCACCAGGTCAACATCCTCCATCTAGCTGTCATCGTCACCAATTCAAACGTTCGGTTCACTGACCCGTCCAATTCTGCCTCTACAGGTATGCCATCACGGTGTGGTATTTTGATGCCGATGAGAGAGCCAGAGCTAAAGAGAAGTACTTGACAGGTAGGCTTTGACGCGTCTGTTTTTGCTACGCTCCCGTATCCTTCCACTGCCATGTAGTTCATGCAGTATAAATGCTTTGTTTTTCAGGTGCTGGAGAAAAAGGAGTAAAGGTGGAACTTGGAAAACCATCGGATCCCAGCTAGTGGGTAGCCCACGTCCCCTCCAAACTGCCATTAAGTGCTCTGTATTGAGAAAGCGGCCTATATAGAAAGAGTGTATGTGAGTGTGTGTGCGACTGGTTTGCTAGAGTGTGTGGAAGATCCAGGTTTATGGAGAAAATCAAGTACATGTGATTTTTTTTTTTTTTTTTTTTNTTTTTTTTTTTTTTTTTTCCTTTGTATCAGTCCATCAGATCGTGAATGTCGTGACATTGTACTGAAAGGGACATCTGTTTTTCCTCCCACCTCATTGGTGGACTCGGCACACATTACAGAAAAACGGTTTCACTTCAGACAGGATTTAAGCTGTGTAAGAGTGACATCTTTTGCATATTATTATTTTGCAGTTAATTCCTTAAAGGTACAGTGTTCTGTATATGCTTGATGTGTTATGCTTTGCACATGGAATCAGCTGTTATAAGCGCCGTATGACGACATGTGCTTGAGTTTGGAATAACATGATGATGATATGAATTAAAAATTAAAACACATTTTTCTGAAAACATTTCAGTGGTCATAGTTTGGCTTTGTCACTGCATATCTGTGTGTGTGTTATGGTTAGATCACTGTATGTAATGACGTGCCTGGTGCAATACTGCCCTCTGCAGAAGAAAACACTCGCTGCACCCATTAACCCTTTAATATGGGTCAAAGGTGACTCCTTCTGTCTTCATTTTATGATTCAGTATTCCATGAATAGTTCAGTTTACTTTTATTCTTTATTTTTATTTCTTTCTGCTTTACTTTTTGAATATACAAAAACTTTATGTACAAAATTTAAATTATAAAGTAAAAAGATAGTTGATGAACATTTGGAATTCTGAATAATGAAATAATTTGTTTATAGCAAAGAAGCAGCATAGCATCAAATAGCAGGAAATGAATGGAGGTCATTTTTGACCCATGTTGCACCATTATAAGATTAGAATATGTTGCACATCATTGGGGTAAATTTTGCTGAATTTTGGACCATGGAATTAAATCCTGCATGACAACAGTCAACAAAATATTAATATTATTTAATATTTTGCTGAAGCAGAATCAGCTATAAAGCTCAGCTTAGAAATTATCTTGGCTAATTGTGAATTTAAAACAAACCCATTGTAATATTGTAACAGGCAGCTTAATTATTTGATAAAAGCTGTCTTCTCCTGGGACTATTTTCCCTGACGGAGACATGTATTGTCTTCCATGCAGCTCTGTGTTGGATCATTAAATAAAGTTACTTTGACAAAAAAAAAAAAAAAAAAAAAAACCCTAATAGACATTGGCTATGATGGATTAAGTATCTCAAGTGTGTTCAAGTTTCTACACGTTGATTTTTATAGCTTACTGGAATGAACTGTAAGCTATAAAAATCAATGGCAGTCTGGAAGGTAGGAAAAAATTATACAATTTATCGCTAAAGTAAATTCTGGGAAATGATTGTATTGTAACGTGTGGATTGTATATATTGGGCTCAAAACGTGCAAAATCTCCGGTATATTCCTTTAAAACTAAATAATACCTAGTAAAAAGTACTTATTTTTAAGATAAAACAATCTGTGATAGCTGACTTTTGGAGATTTGTGCAGAAATGTTGGTGATTATCACTAAAATAATGTGATATTGGAAAATAATTGCATTTATATTTTTAATATGAATTATATTATTTGCATTTATATTTTTAATATGAATTATATTTATTTCTCATCTATATAAACAAATTTATATGAAAGAACACATTCATAGGTAAAACAGTACATAAAATAATAATGATAGAGCACGTATTACAAAGATCAGGAAATATATTAAGCGATATTGAGTATAAAATATACAGTGAAAATGTTTAAGAACAGTCAAAGTAAGATAATTCTACTGTACGAGGAGTGTGCAAATCAAAGTCCCAGCAGTGGACCTTTAAATACTGGCAGAGAGAAAAGTCTGTTAGTTCGTTTTCTTGTGTCAAAATAGAGAATTGTAAGATAAAAGGCCGTTTTTAATCCCATGTGCCTCAGTCTGACGACAGCCCAACATCACTCAGTGACTCAGCAAAAAAAATAAAAAAACAACAACCACAGGTCAAAGAGAGTTAATGAACTCCACTCAATAATGGCTGAGCTCCTCTGGAGGAGGGGGGAGGTGGAGTGTGTCATCTCCGATGTAGGCACTGATGCCACTGCTTTGACTCCCCCACTCATAGCCATCAGCAGCCAAACTAGAGAATAAAAAAAAAGTATTTAAAAATGCATGAAGTTTGACCTTTGACCTTTCCTGAAAGCATTTTGCCAACAGCATTGGGGTGTTGTGTTATTCTTACCTGGCTTGAATGTTCTGAGGAATGACAGTCCACGCCAGGTCATCGTCACTGTCGTAACGCCGTGGGTTGTCAAAGAAATACGCCCGCGAGGAGAAAACAGGAAGCCCCGAGCCACTCTGCAGGCCAAATGAGATGTCACACTTAAACTATACAGTCTTATTGCATGGAATAATGATGGGAAATGCTTGTAAAAAAAAAATAAGACCTTTAGACAGAAACAGGGTCATAACTGGCTCACCCTGTCTTGGGTTGGGCGCCGGACTCTGAAGAAGAAAACAACCAGAGAAGTGGGCAGCAGCTCCCACACAAATAAGATCACACCAAAAACGATGTAGCCAGCTCCACCCAGAGTGGACTGCAAATCTGCCTGAAAAAAAACACACTTTGTACTAGACGCCACAGCCATGTGAGTGCACTAAATGCGGGAAATAGGCTCTCTGATGGTGGTTTAAATTTCATCTTTCAAATCTATTTGGTAAAGTTTACTTTGATGTTCACTCCAAAACTTATATGTTAAAGGACCATACCTGCCATTTTGCATGTTTGAGCCTAATATATTCAATTTTCATACATGTAACGTTACTGACAATCATTTCCCAAAGCATACTACTGGAACAGTGAATTAAAAAATATTTTCCTACCTTCCAGACCGCCATTTGTTTCAGTTCGTTCTGGTACGCTATTAAAATCAACTTGTTGATACTTGAAACATTCTTGGGATAGGTAATCCATCATTGTGAACAAGACGTGTATTCAGGTTTTTTTCAAAGTTACGTAATTTTAGTGTTTAAGTGAAATAAAAAGTGCGGAGTGATCTGAAAATGCTTCCTAGTGGTGCATTCAAATGCTGTCTTGAAGAACTGACAACAGGAAGCATTTTCAGCTCACTCCGCACTTTTTATTGCACTTAAACGTGAAAATTACATAACTTTGAACAAAACCTGAATATATGTCTTGTTTGTGATGATGGATTACCTATCCCAAACAAGTATCCCAAGTTTCAAGTATCAACAACTTGACTTTAATAGCGTACCAGAATAAACTGAAACCAATGGCGGTCTGGAAGGTAGGAAGAAAAAATAATAATTCATTGTTCCAGTAGTATGCTTCGGAAAATGATTGTCAGTAACATAACATAAGAAAATTTAATATATTAGGCTCAAACATGCAAAATGGCCAGTATGGTCCCTTAAGCAGCATCTGATCAAATATACTAAACAGTCAGTTACTGAGTTGGAAAATATAGTCTTTTTACAATAATTATCAAAATACTTACCTGGTCTGAAACGTTGTACCAGTCATAGTCAAAAGAGCTGATACTCTTGTTGGAGAGACCCAGGACAACCAGATTGTAACAGGCCCTGGACGCATACAAAAGGATGACGGTGGCTCCTATGACTGTCACCTGGCATACCGACGTCCCCTGAAGAGTGTCATTGCAAAATTATAACTATATCCACTTTTGGAAAGAAATTAGATTACAAACAATATGGCATTTAAATCTCACACAGTTAATTCAATTTACTGGTCATCAGGAGCACTATTCAGCACATAAAGACGACTGCTGTACAAAGAAAACTGACCCTGATGACATCACAAGGGTTAAAACCGCAAAAGTAAAGCACTTTTTAAAAAAAAGTTAAGGAGTTGATTTTGTTAGGAATGACTTCAGTTTTCAAACTTGTCATCTTTAGTAACCTTAGTGATGTAATAGAGGTTAGTTTCCATAGCTTTGCGCAGTGCCTTCTAATTTTACAAAAGCCTTTAATAAATTTGTTGTTGTGCAGAATCAGGCTCCAAGTGACTAACAAACTGAATTCAGTGTGTAAAATCAGAAAAGTCCCACTACAGAGGCCATATTTCTTATTTTTAAGGACTGAATTGTGCATTTAGGCCAGCTTTCTTTTGCAAAATGTACAGCATATAGGGATAAAAGCTTTTATTTAAAGACAGATTTCCTTACATCAATACCTGTGTAGCTTCTGTAAAAGAACATACACAAAAATAGCTGCCCTAAAAAAACCTACTGATCTAGCATCCTCACGCACCAGGAAGACACAGTGTTGCTAGGAAACAATCACTATGGGCAAAGCACAAATTATCTGGACAAGTGCATCTTCACACAAACGTGACATGCAGTGGAGAAAAAAAAAAAAAAATNAAAAAAAAAAAAAACTTTTGATTTTAAATGACACAAATTATTACACAAAGCCATGTTTCTTACCTTGGATTCCAGGTAAATGTTGGCCAGTGACATCTTAGCGATCTTGTAAAGACACACGGAGAGTGAGACGGCACACAGGACAAAAAGTGTGTCGTTGATTGCTACTCTCACCAGCACTATGGTGTGAGCTTCTGCAGAGGCCATCCTCACCAGCAGGGCACAAGCCAAGTTCACAACCAAGAACACCAGACTGATGAACAGGAAGAGCAGATACAGGGGCAGCCTGCAGGTCACAGAGGCAGCATTACTTGACATTTTATTACAGCACATATCTGGATTCTTCTAACTAATATATTTGTTTTGCTGTCTTAATTGATTTTCTGGGGGAAATACTGATGTAAGGTCATCTCACCTGTATCTCAAAAGCTCCGGTGCGTATTTTGACTTTGCCTTGAAAACGACCTGCCAGATGAAAACAAATATTACATCATGCAAATGTGTCATGCGATTTCTGGGAAGCTGCTTTCACTTCCATATTCTGTTTATCCAAGAACCAAGGCTTTCTTTTGAAACAGGAACCTCTGCATACTCAGATAACCGAGGTTCAAGTGTAGATTGGCTGTCCTGCAACTGCAACTCAAATCAGCACAAGAGGATTTATGCTAAAAATAAAAAAAAAAAAAGNAAAAAAAAAAAAAAAGCATTGGGCAGAGGCTAAAAGACCATTTGATGTTTGGATTACATAAACTCATAAAGGAATGATTCACTGCTTCACACCTTATATAGATGATGTAAATGTGAATGTATTCCACTGGTTTATATGTTTGTAAAGTTTCACCAGACAAAATATCTGCTGTGCTGTAATATTCTTTGGTGAATATAGTGTTATAGGACATGTAATCTTTGCATGGCTTCCCAAGTGGAACTCTCATTTGAGTACACAGCTACACAGGAAGTGGACTTTTGAAAAAAAAAGAAAATGATGCTTGAACAGCTGTAACTGATCTGCCTGATCTATCTGTAAATGATCCTGATACTGACTTTATACAGTATCAGGGTTATATAAATAATCATCCAAACACCCAAAGGTGCTTTATTTTTGGCCCTCAGCTGCCCAATACTTGAAGGTTTTAGCCTTCGGTTCACTTTAAACGACCACATCAGTGGTTTTTGCATGCTTTGCTCATTAAATAGTACCCACATACACGTTACAATATCGCCGACCACTTTCCAAAACATAAAACTGTGTTTTAGTTTTTGCCGAATCTCATAATCTTTAAAATCCAGTGTTCAGATGATCACTTTAAAATTCAGTGTTTCACCTGCTAACACTTTAGCACAATTGTAGAAGGCACGGTCTTTTTAATTTTTTGGTAAAAGCAGTCACCTGGGACTATTGATTTTTTTTGATGACTTACTGGAATGAACTGAAACCAACAGCAGTCTGGAAGGAAGTAAAAACTATTCTAAAATTTACTGCTCCAGCAGCATGTTTTGGAAAATAGTTGGCATTAATGTAACATGTATGTGACAAACATGCAAAATCACCAGTACATTACTTTAAAGGGGACATATTATGCTTTTGGTTAATGTCCCTTATGTGTAATATATTCAATTCAATTCAATTCAATCAACTTTATTGTCCGCCTTTGTAACCCAAAGGTGGAAATTTGTCTTTGGCTTGCNATTCAATCAACTTTATTGTCCGCCTTTGTAACCCAAAGGTGGAAATTTGTCTTTGGCTTGCAACATGAGTTAACAAACAACCAACTTTGGACAATACAGAGAGTAAATAGACACTAAGTACATAAGTACTTTTAAAAACAACAATCACATCGCCGGTAAAAGATCATCACGGGTAAAAAGATACATCACAGGTATAAAGTGCTAATGCTAAGTGCTGGTAAAAGGATCATCACGGATAAAAAGATTACATTACAGGTATAAAGTGCTAAGTGCTGGGGGAGACTGATTGATCTGAACTTATTGGTTGCTGATTACTGATTTAACTGTTTTATAGCAAATGGGATGAATGGTTTTTTTTATAGATGTTTTTCTTTGCACAAGGAACTCTGTACCTCCTTCCTGAAGGTAGGAGCTGAAAGTGGTTATTCAGAGGATGGTATAAGATATTGTCAAAGTTGCTAAATTTGAGATTCAACCTACAGAAATGTATCCAGTAGGTCCTGAACTGCTCTGAAAGCTTTGTTTACTTCCATAACGTCTTTACATCAACTTGTGACACAAGTGTAGCTCTGCTGCTGGTTAGACACAAGACCAGTGAGGGATTGTTTGTCCATCATCTGTGTTTTTTTTCTGTGGGTGTGGCTGACACAGAGAGCTGGCCAATCAGAACAGAGCAGGCTTGTCAGGAGGGGGCTTTAAAGCGACCCTAAAATTACCTGTTTTTACTCAGTGTGCTCAGTGATGTGTCAGCAAGGAAGTAAGTGGATCAATGTGTTTGTTTCCCCATTAAAGCATTGCAAAGGATTTATAATAGACTGCTTAATGAAAATAAATTGAGGAACTATGTATATTTCCTCTTTAATGTAATGTGATACTGTGTTTTGACTGACAGACTGTTTGTTTATGTAAATTCTAATAAACCTCTTCTTAGATTACATTAGCCTTCGACAACCAGAGCATTTACAAAGGTACAAATAAAGAAAAAAAAATTGTGTTTGACTTTAAAGGACCATTCTGGCCATTTTGCATGTTTGCGCCTAATATATTCAATTTTCATACACGCAACATTACTGACAATCATTTCCCAAAGCATACTACTGAAACGGTGAATTAGAAGATTTTTTTTCCAGACCACCATTGGTTTCAGTTCATTCTGGTACACTATTAAAATCAACTTGTTGATACTTGAAACATTCTTGGAATAGGTAATCCATCAACATGAACAAGGCGTGTATTCAGGTATTTTTCAAAGCTACATAATTTTATCTTTTAAGTATAATAAAAAGCGCGTAATGATCCAAAAATGCTTCTTAGTGGTGCATTCAAGTGCTGTAGTGAAGAACTGACAACAGGAAGCATTTTCAGATCACTCTGTGCTTTTTATTCCACTTAAATGTTAAAATTACGAAACTTTGAAAAAAAAAAAACCCAGATATGTCTTGCTTGCGATGATGGATTACCTATCCCAAGAACGTTTCAATATCAACAAGTTGATTTTAATAGCATAGAATGAATTGAAACCAATGGCGGGTCTATAGGGAAAAGAAATTTAATTCACTGTTCCAGTCGTATGCTTTGGGAAATGATTGTCAGTAATGTTACCTGTATGAAAATTAAATATATTAAGCTCAAACATGCAAAATGACTGGTATGGTCCTTTAAATTCAAGTCTACTCACCTGTACAAAATAAAGGTTCATGAGACTGAGGGTGAAGAACTGCAGGCAGACAGGAAAGCAGTAGAGCAGCCAGAAAGGAAAAGGACCCAATGCATTGGCTACAACAAAGTTCTTGAAGTAGAAGGAGAAGAGCACAGCGCGCAGGGCCGACCACAGCAGGCACAGGAGCAGGAACACAGTCTGGTAGCTGAAGCGCTTGTGTCGATAACGCAGGACCAGCCAGAGCTGGATGTAGATGAAGATGAAGAGCAGGGAGTAGAAGACAGTGTAGACCACTGTTAACCCCAGCGTGACGTAGGGAGGCACGGCCGGGCTGAGGGTCGGGAGAGGCAGGGACGCCTCCATTGATGACAGCTCCCTCTCCCTAACCAGGGCCTCCATGACTCGCTCTCCCTGGCCGGGGAAGGAGGAGGCAGAGTGGGGGGGGGCCCTCTGCCGGCGTTCGTCTTTGATCCCAGCCTTCACAAAGCCAGCCTCTTCTCTTCTCTTCTGCCTGGATTACAGCTCTGCACACAGACCACTCTCAGGCCCAGCAGAGATTTGAGATCTGCAGAGGGACAAAGAAATGGTGTGAATAGGGTTGTCAAGAAGAGGGAGGAAAGAAAATGAGGCAAGGGGAAAGCAGGGAGGGGGTAGAGAAAAACCAAGCTGACTTCCTGCTGCAGCGCTGTGTGAGCCAGAGGCCGAGGCACATGATCAGTGTTGAGAATGAGCCGTTTGTCAGGAACAGAAGGGAGGAAGCTGCTCTGTACTGTAGCTAGGAGCTCAGTGCAAAGGACCAGCCCCCCGCCCCACTCCTCCCCCACACCCCCACTCCACCCACACACCCCTTACGTTGCGCTACGCATCAGCTGACGCATGCTACTGTACCTTCAACCCTGTGATGGAGCTTCCCACCACAGCTCAGATCCCAAGAGAGCAGCTCAGAGAAGCTACATGTATTTACTTTTGTTTTACGCAGCTTCAGAGAGGGGGAAAATAACCATTTATCAAACAAAACCTACAAAAGAAAGCAGAATTGTGGCTTTTGGAGTGCAATGGAGTACACATTAAAAATTACAATTAAGTAGCCAAAGTCATATGTTTGGTCAGGTTGGTTGATAATAAAAATGTTCTTCTCTTGTTACAAACTTTGATGACGTGTCAACATGTTTTATTACATGTCTCAGCTCTCATATATCATTAAACATTGGAAAGCTGTTGTTTAATAATATATGCTGTACAGAAATATGAATATATAGTTAATGCAATTAATGAATTTAATCATTGCAACTTTATTTTATTACTTTTTCCTAACTTTTATTTGTATATGCCTTTTTAACTGATTCCTTTTTTTTTTTTTTTTTTTTNTTTTTTTTTTTTTTTTTTTGGCAATCCGTTGTCGCTGAAAATCTCTTTGAGTTGCAGTTTATCTTTGAAAATTGCTATAAAGTTTGATTGATATTACATAATATCAATACATATTGATATTAAGTAATATTAATATGTTACAATATATATCAATATGTCTCTACAAGTCCAAAATAAGTCCAGTGCTAAAAATTAGGAGATTATATAAGTGTTGCTAGTGAAAATTGTTTCAAATTATGCCTTAATTAAGAGTAGTAGTAAAGCCATAATATGTTTAATTTAATTTGGTGAGATAAGTTAAATGTAGTTTCTGATCCAGAGAGAAGCTCCAATCTGCACATAAACTTCAGTTATGGTTATGTTATGTTCTTCAGTTATGTTATGGTTGGTAGTAGTAGTCGTGAGGTTTTTGTTTCACACGACTGGGGCATGTGAACATGAGTGAGGCCAAAGATGGAGGTCACCACTGCTCAAAGGTGAGCAGTGGTGACCTCCATCACCTTTGACTGCACCAACACATTCATCTTTTCTCACTCAGTGCCACTATACCATCCCCGCTACAAATCATGCTGTTATCTACTCCCCCTCTGTCTGAGACATCACACTTTACTGTATTACATTACAATATTTAAGATAAAATACTCTGAATGCATTTACAATGCAATGTATGTCTTATTTCAAGTTTGTTTTTTCTTTGTGGTTTTAGTTTATAATTCTCAAAATAAAAGTAAGGAATTGACCAAAAGATAAAGAAATGACTAAAAGCTTTTAAGAAGAAAAGAAAACAAAATATCGTAAATGAATGAATCAGTGAATTAATAAACAAATAAATGTGATTTAAAGAAAACGTAGAATGCCAGTCAAGCATCAAAACTTCATCTTCTTTTTGCTCCCAAAGTTCCCAGTCAGATCAGATCACAGTCCACTGGTTCCCACAGGAGGTCACAACTAATGACATCACTGGCTTCAGGACTCCACTGGGAGTCCAACAAGGTCCTAAACCAGTACAGATCACCATTTCACAGTAATGAATGTTAACAATTGTTGAATAAGCTCGCAGTTGTTGACTCAAAGAGTCTCAAAGTTTTGTCTTAATTAGATTGAAGTTTATTGAAGATCGACATGCCAGGAGATCACCCTTACAATTTGCAATACAAGAGAATCTTGAAAGTGTAGAAGTTATGCAGTGGCTTTATACAGAGGCAGGGGTGCAGCTGGTAAAGATTGACTCTGAGGTGACTGTAAGGTAATGGTCATCTTCTCAGTGAAAAGTACAGGATGTGTACTTTTATCATTCAAAAACAGGGTGGAAATCAAGTCAGAATGATAGTTCTATGCCAAATCCATAAAATCTATGATTTTCATGTAAATACAACTGCAGAAAATGAAGTTATAGCAGTTTTAATGTGTTTCATGGGCATAATCTGCTGGAAGTGCTCTGAAACAAGCATATTAGGTGAACATTTGTATCATAAAAGTGACTGAGACAAATCCTGTGTATGAGAAAATCCTATATTCATACAGAGCGTGTAATATAGGATTTGTCTCACACAGTCAGAACTAATAAGCAACTGGAAAAAGCAATGTGTGTTGATTCTTTTCTGCAGTTACAAAATAAAGAATTTAGGTCAAGGAACAGGTGTCAGAAAGACATNGTTGATTCTTTTCTGCAGTTACAAAATAAAGAATTTAGGTCAAGGAACAGGTGTCAGAAAGACATTTAGCAGATTCAGCACAGAGTGTATATTTTCCAACAACAATATTATGAAAACTATGTAAAGTAGCTGAAAAAGCACGGTTAGCAAGTTTCCACACTTACATCCATCCATCCATCCATCCATCCATTGTCTGTATCTGCTTCTCCTGTGCAGGTTTGCAGGAAGTTGGAGTCTATCCCAGCATTTCTTGGACGAGAGGCAGGGTACACCGTGGAAGGGACACAGCTGAAGTTGATGTTTCACTGCTGTGAGGCCTCACACACATCTAGTCTGTTTGACGGAGTACATTTAGACAAGAAATGCAACTTCACAAAATGACCAGAAGGTGGCACTTTTAAACCATAATGAAGATGATCGAGTGTCACTGTGACTGGAATCTTATTCATGGCAAAACTTAAGCTCCTGCACAGATTATTTAGGTCACAAAGACAATAATATAATACCTTGAATTGTCAGATTACATCTATGAAGAGTTTAATTGCAAAATGCAATGATATTCAGTTTGGAATATGACAAAAACATAAATAAGGTTGTCTCCTAACTTCAGTATTTGCCAATAATGCTTAATCTTAATGCAAGTAGCCAATGTGGGAGGTAGTGTTATTTATTTAAATTAGTCTGATTAATCTTATTTTTGGAATGAAACCTATTCAGAACTTCTATTATTTCACCTTGGTACAAGCATACTGCTTATTGAAACGTTAGTTTAATAGTATTTCACTCTCATCACTTTCATATACCCATACAGTGTTGTATTATGTCTCAATACAAACTCTATAATGACAAAATCTTCCCCCATGGCTAACCTAAAGAAAAAAATACAACCAATCTGTGAACCTGTGGCTTCCCATTACTTCTGTCATTATATAAATATAAAGATTTTACACATTATAGAGATATACTGTATATAGATAGTAGATGAATACTTTCTATACATTCAGGGTTTACTATTTATTTATTAATAATTATTTGAGAACCACTGGCTGCTTACAGTTTATTAAGAAAGGTTGGGATCATTTGAGATATTTTGTAGAACAATTCAGAAAATTCTACATGTTGTAAACCTACGACAGCTGTTTATGTCACAAGTTTAAAATACAGAGGTACAAGACCCAATGTGTAAAGTGCTGCTAGAAAATGGGATGTTCATTACACTGTAGAGCTCTCAGTATTGGGGGTAAAAATGTAAAGTCTGAGTTTCCTGAGGGTGGTGCTAATGGGACTACAAATATCTTTTCACATGATAGAATCTTTCAAAAATATTGTTAATGCAGGTTGAAATCAAAAGAGTCTGTCCCTGAGAATCTACTTATAAATTATCAGTTGTATTTTGTGCAAAGTTTCCAGTTTGGGATGGGTGGCATGTTGCAGAAAAGCCCATGAAGGAGCCATAAGGGAGAGTGTTCATCCTCCGGGGAAACAGAAGGAACCTGATGGTGTTCTTCTTAAATAGATTTTGACAGTTTTTGTGTAGTAAAACTTGCGGTCAAGGAGTCATCAAAACATCAGGCTTCAACCTCTTGGAAACAATAATATCCACTGCAAAGTCATCAGATTATGGCTGTTACCTTTTGAGATATTTTCATGAACCAAAGTTTTGATCAAGCCAAAATTTTGACCCAAGCTTAAGACTAGTTGAAAGGTCAGGGGGTCAACAGTCTCATTAGAAGTCATTGTCTGTGAACCATGAATATCAATCTTAAAAGTGAATGGCTGTTGTCTGGATATGCATAACTCAGGGAACTGGACAGAAAAACTGTTCAACTCTGATCTGAAGCATCCAGACCTCAACCCAACATGTCCCTCATTATCCCAGCTGGAGTTCAGCCTGATAGCCACAGCGGCATGCTTCAAATGATTAGTGTATGGTACAATGCTCGGTGATAGTCCTTTTAATGATGTTTCAATCAAAGCAGCCATGGGGCACTGTTGCCAGTTACTGGCCCATGCTCTGATGTCTATGCGCTGATGGCCTCTTGGATTGTGTCCAAATCCTCTAATACAGTTTTAGCCTTGTCTTTCTGGAGACTTTCTGCAGCCTCCCACACACTGGCCCCTGTATTGTAATACCTGCCCATCCAAATGGGGAAGAAACAACACACTAACTGTTCTCTCATTACAGTCAAGCTGCATGTCAGAATTTAAGGATTTGATGTGAAACTGACTGCTGTGATTCCCAATCTTTAACCTCTGTCATGCAATTTCTAAGCAGATGTTTGGTTATAACAATGCTAATAAATTAAACCCAGCCTACAATATTAGTAAAAAAAAAAAAAAAAAAAAATTAAATAATGTGTGTGTGTTTATAGTTTTGGAAGTACTGAAACCAACCATGAAAGTTTTATTAACAACTTATGAAAATTTAATTTTTTAGGTCTCATCAAACATGAGAAATTTAAACAATCACGTCTGTGCAAGGGACTTTAGAAATCCATTACTCCAAAATGATACAGTAAAAATTGTTCATAATGTGTTGCATTTGTAGTCTTTGAAGTGCTGAATCCAACCATGAAAGTCTTTTAAAGTACTTATGAAAACTTTAGTTTTTAGGGCTGATCAAACATGAGAAATTTAAACAATCGTATATTTGCGCAAGGAGCTTTGGAAATTAATTACTCCAAAATGCTATAGTAACAGCTGTTTATAATGTGTGTGGATATAGATCTGGAAGTGCTGAATCCAGCCATGAAACATTTATTAACTACTTATGCAAATTTACATTTTTAGGGCTGATGAAAACTGAGAAATTTTGCCAATTGCATATCTGCACAAGGGACTTTGGAAATTTAGGCCTACTTCCAAATTACTCTAAAAGGCTACAGTAAAAAAAAAAAAAAAAAAAAAAAAACAATGTAAAAATGTGTTAATAATGTGTTAATAATGTGTGTATTTATAATTCTAGAAGTGCTGAATCCAACGATGAAAGTGTTATTAACTAGTTATTAAATTTCATTTTTTTAGGGCTCATCAAATATGATAAATCCAAGATACAATCGCATGTCATGTGCAAGGGACTTTGGAAATGAATTACTCCAAAATGCTACTAATCTAGAATCAGTAGTTTTAGAATCAGATGAAAGGTAATCTACTTCTCTGACCTTCTTCCCAGAATTGGTGAAATTTATGGAATCCATGCTCAGCCTCCCTCTCAACTCCGCCCCATGCGTCTGAAACTCTGACTGAACTCGCTCTCTCTCCATACCGCCTGTGCGTCTGCGTCACTCTCCCCTAAACCTGGCTTGGATAAACCTCCGGATTGTTTAACGGTGCCTGAAACAGGGACGATGGGTTGGCAGGAGCACGGGTGGCTTCTCTGGGCGAGTTTTCTCGGACTTGTGGCGTCGGTGCAGAGCATTAAACGAGGAGAGTTTTTCCCGTTCGGCCAAAGCGCAAGAGACCAGCTACTGGAATCAGGGAATGACCAGACGCGCCGACTTGATTTGGACAAGCCAGTATTCTTATTTGATGGGACGTTCAACAGTATCTTTGTAAGTGAACCCAAAACTTGATAAGTTAATGTGATCAGTCACCAGTTTGACACAAACTCAGCGGATTTAGTGGTTACTCTGGAAAGATTAAGTTGGAGTGTCCATCTATCTTGCGCAATTGCGCATAACGTTACAGGACAGTGAGGGTCAGTAGTTTAAACCTTAAACAATGCCTGAAAGTTACAAAAAAAAAAAAAAAAAAANAAAAAAAAAAAAAAAAAAGTATCTAGGACAGAATATAACTGATAGTTTGGGTCTTGGGTATTTGTAAATATTGATTTATGATCATAGTGGTTGCAATAACTTGTGGAATGTGTGTGTAGTCACGCATTCTTCCAGCTTCCATGAGGTTATTATCCTGCTGTTGACCAAAGACCAAAGTACTGGAGGGAACTCATTTTGCAATACATCCTAAACATCACCTAAAGAGATACTCTGAACAAATGTAAAACCTGTGGAGGATTTCATGATTATTATTCAGTTTACCTGAATGTTCATAGTTTTTTCCAAACCTTACAAAGTAGTGACTTTGTATGTTGGTCTATAATTATTCTGGGCTGATAATTCTTAAAACTGTTGTGTGTTTCACACTTCCTTTGCAGTTATATTAATTAACTGACTATTAATTAACTGTTACTATTAACTGTTACTATTAATTAACTGACTTAGAAAAAGAGCAATATTTGGCTCAAAATTGCACCACCATGTCCAGACAAACATCTCTTTATTCCCTCTGTTTCTCATTTTGAAAGAAAAGTGCTGCATCTTTGTTTTAATTATGTGGTTATACTGTGTGATCAAAGAGTAATTATATACAAAAGTTATTTTCCCTGAATATTTGTCTGGGTTATGTAAACAGAGAGTACTTTCATGTAATTTATATCCATATATTCACTATGAAGCCTACTTTAACCTCTTGTTTTTCTTTTACAAACAATACCTTTAAATTTTAACCAGTTCAAGACTCCACCAATAGAGATCTACATGGTCATGAGTTAATAATCTAGTCTGTAACTTCAATAAAAGATAGTTTCATCTTTATTAAATGACCTTTAAATTATACTATTGCTAGACATGCAGCAGTCAGAGGAGCCTTTCATACTTTGAGGCAATCTACAGGAAGGAAAGTCCTGTTTAAAACACAAGCATGAGGTTGAAAATAAACGTTTAATTCCTTATATGACAGGGAGTCTGGAGGTATTTCCACTGCAGGCTTGCTGGTCCAAATCAGCCCTTCATCACCCACCACACACATATTTTTCTACTGAAGTCAAGATGGCCTGAGGACTTTTATTCATGCTTCCCTGAACCATCTGACCTACAAGGAGACATTATTACCTTTCATGCCTGATGTGGTTAAGAGAAACATTTCTTGTGATAATTTTGAGTTCTAGTCTTTTCAGGGATCCACTCACTTAAATTGAGATTAGAATCAGTAATCATTTCCCCAGCACTATCTTCCATTTTGGTAGGAAGTTTCTGTAATGAACATTAGTTGAGCAATCCTTGGGCTCTGGCCGACAGGGGCAAGGACAGGAAACTGTGTGGCCCCGGCCAGGAATAGTGCTCTTGTTTTCCCCTGGTCAGGAAGTGGAGGAGCCCCAGGTGTAGTGTGTGTTTTTGACATGAGCCCAGCTTTTAAAAAATGTTTCACAAGCCCTGCATGTGTTATGGTATTAAACGTTAAGTGTGTAAAATGTTGTCTTGTTTGTTCATTAGTGCTTTTGTGGAACATAGCAGCTGACTTGAATCATCAGGGTAATGAGTTTGGAATAGAGATCAAAGTGATTCAGACTGGAGTGTGTTTCCCTCTACTGTGGAAGAGTTCTTCATTTGTTATAAAAGTCAAATGGTGTTACAATAATCTCACCTCGCTTGTTATTTGTATCACAAACCTAAGCTTTTAATTTCAGATCAACACCAATGGTTTTGTTGCCACAGCAGAACCCAAAAGTGAGTCGACATATCTTGGCAAAATGCCGCCATCATTTGGCATGATTGCCGCTTTGCAAGGGGACCTGGACACAAGCGACGGTGTGGGTAAAGTTTTCTTCCATCAGGACACCAGTCCTGGAGTTCTGCGTCAGGCAGCCGAACACATCAACAGGGCTTTCCCAGAAGACGATGAAGTAAATCCCACTCATGCTGTGGTGATCACCTGGGTCGATGTTACCACCCATGAACCTCAAAACAGAGGAGATGGCATTGACAAGAAGGTAAAAATCAAATAGAAATAAGTGATCTGGACTCATACTGGCTACTTACATCCTCTTTAATGTTTTAATACACAGAGGAACACCTTCCAGTTGGTGATTGCATCCTTGGAGACTGCCTCCTATGCCATTGTCCTGTATGCAAGGGATGGGATACAGTTTTCCTCCACACCCCTAGAGGATAATAGTGTGACTATGCACGCCGGCTTCAGTAAAGGCTTGGTGAGAGGTTTCCTGTTTTCCCATCAGGGACCATATTACCGCACCACCACTGATGATGAGGCATCTGTCAGGGCTTTAGCAGAGTAAGTTGACCAATGGTTCACCAATTCTTGTCTGGGGATGTTGACCAGCTAATGTTTCAGGAATATGGGCTGCCAAATGTGTTTTCAGCTCACCAAGTAACTCTCTTTACAGGGAAACCAACTCTGGCCTGCGGGGTGTATGGGTGTACGAGATTGGAACGTCTCCTCACTTTACTAATGTAGCTCCAGGTGAGGTCACTGACCTGCCAACTGAAGCGTCCCAGCAGGAGGTCCCTGAGGGCTATGAGGAAGCTGTTGACACAAGGAGGCCTGTATATCCTGAAGGACAACAAGTGGAATACCCTCCTTATGAGCCAGAGGGCCAGATCTTAGTCCATACAGTTCAGTTCCAGCCATCGCAGGTTGACTTTCAGCCTGTGAACCCAGAAGTGGTCGTGGTGGAGGATGGGGACATAAATGTTGATGGTTGGTCTACAGCAGCTCAGAAACTGTCAATCTCTAGCTGTTAATGGCGGATCTCTCCTCATTTGAAGCTGTTCCAGTTATTTTCTTACTCTGCATGTTTCCGTCTTTACAGTGTTCTCATACAACCTTGGAAAATGTGCGAACAACAGAAACAAGTGCTCCACCTTCGCTGACTGCAAGGACTACTCCAGTGGATATTGCTGCCACTGCAGGCCTGGATTCTACGGCAACGGGATCCAATGTGTGGCGGAGGGTATGCTTCTTCTCGAAATAGTCAAAATTTAAGTTTAATACAGGAAGAACGTTGTTGGGCCTGAAAATATGATCTGCGGTTATGACAAATTTGTGTCTGTAAGATTAAAATTCCTCTAATGTGCTGAGTAAATATAAATATACTAATAAACAGCTCTCTTTTAGCAATTAAACTACATAAGCTTTTCTTTTTCTCAAGATAATTTTCCATTGGTGTTTTACCAATTTAGTTTACACAAACAAACAAATAAATAAACAAAAAGGGCATTTATTAGAGCACATACTGCCCTCAAGGCCAAACAAGCATGGATAAAATTCTTGTTCTTATAATATTTTTTCAATCTGCATCTGGACCAAATTGTGCTTGTTCATGGGATAAAGATGTCTGACTTCATTGCCTTTCTCATAATGTTAAAAATGATCTTAAAAAAAACCAAAAAACTCTTGACTCCACGCTGGATATGAATTTCCACCAGAATTTAACAAATTCCTCCCATATCCCATCCTTCCACCAAGTTTTGTAAAATCAGGTTTGAGTAATCCTGCTAACCAACAACCATCCAATGGATGTACGTAAAAATCTAATCTGCTTGGCAGAGGTAAAAATAAATAAATGCAGCTGTGAGATTCTATAACTTGAATTAATTCTTCATAAAACATAGATTTCTTCTTATGCTTCATGGAGCTGGAAATCTTTGAAAAAATCTTTTTTGCATCTGTATTTTATTTTCTAACTTTTAGCCTGCTTTCTGAGATTTCCTACCATTGTCTTTGCAGAACACTTAATTACCTTGGTCAAGCATGTTAGTGGGATTGTGGTGCTCTTCTTTGTGGTAGTGGTGTTTTTATTTATTTATTTTTTTAAACAAAACAATTGCTTACTGCAGATTTCAAATTATTTGGGGCATTTTTCTCTGCAGGAAAGCCACAGAGAATGAATGGCAAAGTGCATGGAAAGGTGTATGTGGGCAACTCTCCTTCTCCAGTGGAATTCACCAGCAACGATCTCCATTCATATGTTGTGGTTAATGATGGCCGTTCATATGTGGCCATCAGTGACATCCCGTCCAGCATCGGCCCGTCCCTTCTGCCGCTGTCAGCCCTTGGTGGTGTGATTGGCTGGGCGTTTGCTCTGGAGCAGCCTGGCTTCAAAAATGGCTTCAGCATTATTGGTGAGGGAAAGATCTGCATCGCAGTAACAAAAATCTGAAGATATTAGCTTCATGTTAATTGTAAAATTGATAAATATGACAGTAGGCTACATTCAGTGAGTCTAAATCTCAGTACACAACTGTTAACGCTGCTACATTCACCATACAGCTGCAGTTTCACTTATTCTCTCCAGCTGCATTCCCCTCACATTACCTCAGCTGATGTGGGGGGGGG
>VXCM01005270.1:44701-63478 GCA_014773175.1 Lucifuga dentata
GGGGGGGGGGGCTAAGGAGGCAACTTAAAAAGTGACAGCTGCTTGCAATTTCTCAGCCTCAGTGGCTGTGAATGACCTGCCCAGGGCCTCCCTCTGATCTCACCAGACCTGTAGCCCTGTTACAGAGGGTTAGGAGGTCGTGGGGGAGGTATACACTTCCACAGTTAAAGTAAAAGAAACTTTTTCAGTAAGGCTAAGAAGCTCACCCTAACTGCTTCTGATTGTTACAAAGTTGACTTTCACTATACACAGGGGTGAGATTTAAGCAATTCTCAATCTGGGATAGTCCTGGATTTCTAAATACTTGTGTTGCGTTTATTGTGTTTACAACAGGGATGCCGTAGTTGCAGTAGACCGCTATGCTGGCAAGGAGTCAGATGAGTTCCAGCCTCAGAAACGCACCAAACTGTATGGGATCACTACAGCCTATGCCCAGTGTCTTTCAGGTAACTACTGCAGTTATTTCCCTTATTTCAATTCTTAGAAATGGCTTGACCCTGGTATAGCTGGGTTTTACCATTGAGTCAGATTACATATTCCATTTGCTCATAAGGAACTGAAGCCCAGTATTATGACCTTTGTGAAGTCTGTTATGCCTTTTAAGAGAGTTTGCAAAGCAGAAAATTTAAGGTTTATTCCTCAACCTAAAAGAACAAGAAGAATTTTCCAGCTAGGATTCATCATTAAGTGAAGGGATGTCTGTTACTGTGTGCATAACAGCAATAGGCTTCATCCTCCCATCTAGATAAAGCCAGGGAATGTGGAATCAAGGGAAAGGGGCCTCCAAACATCTGGGTTATGCTATGTGTTTCTCTCAAGTGTGTGTATCTGTTAGACAAACAGTGCTGCTTCATTCAGTTCCTTGCTACGGTGCTGTTTAATTCCTGAAAATACCATCAGTATCATATTAATAGAAAGATTTATGTTTTTTCCCTTCTGTCAGGACAAAATTACTGCACCATGAACAACGGTGGCTGCACTCACCTCTGTTTAGCAACGCCAACCGGCCGCTCCTGCAAATGTCCCGACAACGCTGTGGGTGTGAGCTGCGTGGAGAGGGATGGCAGGTACTGAACCAAGGAGGCCACGATCTCAGAGATTGCAGCGTTTTGATGTTTGAAGGCAACTGAGGAGCCGCTCAGCGTTACTCAGCTGTAGCTGCTGAAAATGCCACTGACAAGTTGAATTACTGTGCCTTTTATTACTCAGTATTATCCTTATCCACATTTTTAAAATCCCTCATTGCCTTTCTAAATTCAGAATTGCCTTTCAGAATTTGTAAATATACACATATAATGTTGCGTGCACATACAGAGCATAAAGCTCAAGGGATAAATAATTTAATGTGAAATTTGTCACAGCAATACATGACTTCATCTTGTGTCAGCTGTGTTACACAGTGGCATGTTTGGATTATCCCATAGGTTGTCTCATGGAAGTATTATTGTGGAATATAAGTGTCTATACAAGCTGGTGGGATGAGTTTACATGGCAGCAAATGAATAAACATTTTTGTAACATGTTTGCTGTTTATGTGTTTTTTAGTAGATTAATAGTGCCATCCTGTGTTACAAAAGATGTATTACAAAAACATCTGTAGCTTTCTGTTGCACAAGGATTTTTGGGGACATTTTTTCCTTTATTGTCAGTGTAGAGAGACAGGAGTAATGTGGCACAATTATAGAGTAACATGCAGCAAAGGTCCTAGGCCAAAATTAAACTAGGGGCAATTATATGGAACGTGTCTTAACCCATGGGCCCCCAGGACACCTGAGATCTCAAGTCTAAATCATATTCCTTGCACTTCAAATGCATTGATAAAAGAATTTTGTTTGCACTTCTGTATCAACTTTGTCACCACCTCTGTTGAATCTCATTTTAGATTTTCAACACACAACATATATAAAAAAAAAAAAAAAAAANAAAAAAAAAAAAAAAAAAGAAAAAGAAAATTTCAGATCACTCTCTCAAAATTTCTATTGTATATATGCAAAACATACGAGGATCAGAGTAATAAAAATATCATTTGTGTATTAGATGATTTATATAAGATAAATACAGAAGGATAAACTTAATTGTTAAATCCTATTGCATGATGAGCACTGATATACTTTATGGACCTCCATCATTTCTCCTTCCAGGCTGGGCATCTCTTAACTTTCAAGGCCTCTGTCATTGGCTCAGCTTCAGTTTAGTGTACGAGTTAAAGCTATGACAAGGAGAATCTGTCACGCTGTCTCTAAACCCAAACTGCTTGTTGTAATGATCACCTGTGCTGTTCTGCGCTGTTTGGCTTGTAGACATCGCCAACTACAACTAGAGGGCAGTATTTGTAAGGTTTGAGGTAAACCCGCATCATACATTATGTAAATGAATTTTATCAACACAAGACAGGCGCTAGAAGACAGACTCTCTGTCAAAGGTGAAATGCAGAGTGGAATGTAATTAAGTACATTTGCTAAACCTTGTATTTAACAGTAGAGATAGACAGGACAGGTACTGGTTCTTTACTTGAGAGGTTCCATTCTATTTTGGGAGACTTAGAATATTTACCACTACATATCTGAATAAGTTCACTTTTCGTTCCAGCTGTTGCAAAGTTCCTGCTAATGCTAAACTTACACTATAATTAAACAACCGAAAAATAAAGGTATATAGCCCTATTTTGAAGTTTATATGTGGAAAATATAAGTGAACATTTATGTTTTGTTTTGTTCTGTTTTGTTTTTGTGATTCGTTTGCTGTTACCTTTTTAATGGGGCACAATGGACCTCTCTCATGGCTGACATTTTTATATGTAAGCACAAAAAGCACATTTGTGTCTTATAATATTAATGATGGCTCCATTCCTTAGAATGTAGCCGTCATTTATATTATTAATTACTGTGTTAGAAAGAGTTCTCTGTGATAAAGGTGCATTAAAAGTCACACTCATTGTGCCAGACTATTCAGGGTCCCTTAGTATGGTATCATTGTCAGTTTACAAGTTTGCAGGGATTCCGCCAACGCATCATCGTTTCCTCTAGGAAATTGTTTGATTGATTGGTGAGATAGTCCTCTTTTATCCAATGGGAAATAAGACAGGAGTCTGTGGGCGTGTCACAGGAGTGAGCACTGTTTGAACATCTAGTGTTTTAACCCTGGAATTTGTCTGCAAGGAACTATCCATTTTTACCTTCACGATCTGACTGTCCCCTGTTGCATCATTAGCCCAAAGGCGTAATTTACGAACTAACTAACAATATTAAAAGATATTGCCAGTCCTCGAATACGCTCATGGAGTTTTAGGAGATTTATGTTCTTTGGTACCGAAGAGATGACTTCCTGCAATCTCATATGAGGGCTAAAATACACATACAGCTCTCACTGAACGCTGGCTAGCGTTAGCTCGCTCAATTTTATTGGAAATGAAGGTATATAAACACATGAATTTATTCCGATCTGGGATTTGAATTTATGAGAAAGATTTAAGTATCGTTTGATCATCATTTTACTTTGATAAAGGTTGGTAAATATTTGTTCCTCTCTCTTATCTGCACTCACAGTTTTGACAGCTGCCACTGCAACGACCAGCATAATAACAGCTAAACGTTAATTATAAATAAATAAATGGCGGCATATTTCATTACTTTATTAATACAGATTATACAATTCATTTTGTATTGCGGCACTGGACTGAGGTGGTTTACATGTGAATATATTGGTTAAATTTGTGGAGCTTCATTGCTTGTGCCCCTTGCTGTCAGTGCAGCTAGATTATTTAAAAGAACCTCCGTTCGCTTTTTCAGAACAATGCGTTCAACGACGAATGTATTATCAACGTTTTCTGCGCACTTAACTTCAAACTCTTCAATTGAAAATAAAGATTACAGTCAAGAATAACTTTATGTTCTGATTTAAATTACTAGATACGTTTCCTTATAAATTGATAAGGGAATGAAGACCAATAGTTTAATGAAGCGTTTTGAACTAAGGAAACCTTGTGTGCATCACTCTATGATAGCACATGTAGACCATTTAAGGTACAGCAAATTTGTTGAATACTTAGTTTGATAGATTTTTCTCTCAATATTCTCTAAATATATATGTTACCCTGTTGAGTAAAGTCGATTTCACACTCCATTATCATTTGTTGAGTGGCTTCTCAAAGTCATATTTTTTTAGCATTCATAATACAATCAACAATACAATTTTAAGAAGCACTGATGTGTTTCGTGCAGCCATAACCGCTTCATTTGTAGTACCAACCGCAATAATTAAACGTTTATATTTTGAAACAGAATTTTTAATTTTTTTTTACCGGAAATGAGTTCGTACAACTCGTCTGACGTTTTGACGCAGCTTCTGTCAGATGCTAAGCTAGCTTGCTAGCTGAGTCTACTGCAGCTCGTTTTGTTTTGCTAAGGCTGCTGTGATGTCAAAGCTTGTCTGGCAGAACTTTGGTCTTCAAGCGGGTTTCAAGTGCGTCATGTCCAGCTGTCAGTGCCTCTGAGCCAAAGCCAAAGAGCCTTTGCCAGCTCCTGTCATTTTGCTAACTATTGACCATTTGATTTTTCTGCAGAAGCCAAACTGAAAAGTGGCAGAGTAGAGCTGCGACATGCATCTGCTATGAACGACTCAGGAGGACATCTGGGACTTCCTCTGTGTATTCCTGGACACTTTGGGCCACTTTGGGGATTATGAAGGAAACCAAAAGGATAAAGTAGTTATTCGTGACTTCTGCACAGCTGTCTTGTACCTGGAGGTTGGACGACATGGCCACTCCACAGCAGGTTGATGTGGCATTTGCGTGGGAAAAGTACATGGACTGTAGACTGCAGGGAGCAGATGTGCAGGTAGGCGCTGCTGGAGGCGAAACCCACACAGTGTGTGTCAGGGTCCAGCTCAGGCTTTTCTTGTGTCATCATGTATTACTTTTAAAAAGCTTACAGTTTGGACAGTCATGAACACAGCGACAAGTACTAAAGTATTAAATCCACTTTTCAAACTTAAATATTGATTTAAGTACAAGCTTTTCTATAATCTGCTGGACAAACACAATATTTAATGAATCTTTTGGTTTCAACTTCGGCTTCATATCTGATTACCTATTGCAACTTGCAGATGTGATATTGAGAAAAAGTGCTCACACTGATCAAAAATGATCAGTGTGGAATGAATGAATGAATGAATTTTTTTATTTTAGTGTCATGCATATATATATACATACATATATATATGCCCAGCCTACATGGGCTTACAAGACACTTTTATATACCGGGTATAATACAATTTATACAGATACAGCGATATTATATTTCATCAAAAAATAAAAAAAAAAGATCAAATAAGAATTTCTTGTACATTGTAGTCATTAAACATATTAATGAAATAAACCACCTTGCCTTCTCTTTGGAAACAAAATTAGCTAACTTAAAAACCCCAAAACTAAACAGCCATTCTAATTTTCTATGGAAAATTACATTTCTGTTCTATGGAATAAATAGAAAAATTACAGATAATGCAGAGGATTTCTGTTTTAGCAGCAGCATCAAGACATACTTTGCATTTGCACATCTCTTAAAAAGAAGCAGGCCACAAGTGTAGGACTGTGTTTAGTGTTACGCCTGATCACTTTCCATAATGCTAAAGGTGTGCAAAGGCTTAAGTCTAACAAAATCTTCACAAATGTTATATCATCCAACATGAAATCACATGTTTTCATGTGAAAACATTTAACAGTGGTTAAATTTATTTATTTAATAGAAAAACAGTAAAGGATATGAGGAGTTCAAATAGGCAGTAAATGTAGTGTGTGTGTGTGTGTGTGTGTGTGTGTGTGTATGGTTAGTTAGTNTTCAAATAGGCAGTAAATGTAGTGTGTGTGTGTGTGTGTGTGTGTGTGTGTGTATGGTTAGTTAGTTATGTTTGTTTTTGCACTCATCAATTCAGAGTTTCGCTTATAAAAATCTTAACACGTAAAAAGCTGAAGGAGACCACAAATGACTGGTATAGAGTTATACGTGTACTTCTAAAGAGTACACTGAACGTAAATTATTCCCAATTTTACTTTTTGTGAAAGTACAGCTGTATACCTGCAGCTCCTCAATAACCACATTTGGAGTCAAAAATGTAGCTGATAGGCCTTACAAGCACAAGTTGGAACAGCAGCGAGTTACTGCACAGAGATGGAAGCAGGTATAAACCACAGCTCGTTCTGTATGAGAGTTGTGGGAGTGTGTTTTCTCTTCTTTAACAGTGTGTGAGGAGTATGTTTGGCGGACGTTCTGTAATCGCTGGTCACTGCAGCTCTCTGTTTCTCCCTCCTGCTGTCAGTGAACTCACAGCAACCTGATCACGAGACACAGATTAGGATCAGGCTGCAGGTCCAACTGCGATCTGTCACACACACGCACGGATGAGCTGATTTAACCACAACATTAGACCATTATTTTTGATGTAATATGTACAAGCCTGCTATTATTTGTAAGCTAAAGGGTTAGAGAAAGCTTGTAGGTTATTTCTTTTCATGGAAAATATATTTTTCTCTATAGTCATTGTGTGTGTGGTAGTGTTTTACAGTTCTTTGCTTTTAGTTAATTCTGCATTTGTGTTTTATAATATCTGGAAATACTACTCATTTGCTGTTGACACGGTGAAACTGGTACATTAATCTAGCAGGGTCTATTATTGGTAACTTTTAATGTGAGTTTATACCACTTCAGAATGATGTTGTTTTTTTTTTTTTTTNTTTTTTTTTTTTTTCTCCACTTGTCACCTTCCTAGAGTTGAGAGAGAGAGAGGAGAGATTTGTGATTTTTATAGCGTACTGTACGAACAACAATTCTAATATTTACAGCTCCAGAACTATGCTTTGGAAAACGTCCGGCAGTAATGTAATGTGTATGCGACTTGTATTGATTGGGCTGAAACGTGCAAAAGCACCGGTATGGTCCTTTAAGAGAGCTCAGCTGTGCACTGTGTTTTGCAGGTACGACAGCTTCACCTCAGGACTGAAACTGATTGTCGGACATGGTGACAGGCTGCAGCACTCGCATGGATACCGCCTGCACATGAAATTTTATTCCAGCTCATTCTGTATACACATACCATCTCCCCTAAAGTGGCATCTGTCAGTCACTGCAGTCAGTATAGGTTACCATAGCGATTATGATGGTGGAGACTGTCCCCGTCACTGAAAGGCTCCTGTTTTAAAGCCCGTCAGGCTGCTGTTTCTGTTCTTTCCGTAGCTAATTCTTTGGGCGAAATCAAACCTCCCATCTCCTGCAACGCTCTTTGCCTTCCTCATGTTTTATTCTTTGCATCTCTGTCTCTGCATTTTATCTGCACATTTCTGTGAGGATTAAGGTGTTACTCTCATTTCCCTTACTTATATTGAGCCGAGGTGTAACGACCAGGGCCGCTAACAGAGCTGGAAACCCCTCAGTGGGTGGGGTCTCAGCCTACCTGACAACCTTTGACCTCGCTTTTGTGACGATCATTCACAATAGATATTTGTCTAAGGAAAAACAATGACATAAAAAGATCTCAAAAGTGTGGCATTGTGGTTTTTTTTGTTTGTTTTGTTTTTTTTTGTTTTTTTTTAGTGGTTCTAATGTTTTTGTAATCTTAAAGGAGCATACCGATAATTTTGCTGTTTTGAGCCTAACAAATAATACAACCTGCATACACATTATGTTACTGCCAACCAGTTTCCAAAACATCCTACTGGAGTGGCAAATTTTAGATTTTTTTTCTTCCTACCTTCCAGTCTGCCACTGACTTCAGTTCCAGAACATGATTAATATCAACTTGTAGAGACTTTCAATTAGTAATCCCTCACAGCGAAGCAAATGTCGCTCTTATTTTTATATCAAAGTTACTTGATTTCACTGATCCAACATGGAGATGCACAAAAGAAAATGTATGTCTCCACCAGGGAATACACAGTAGTCCCAGGAGAAGACGGCTTTTACAGAGAAATTTAAAACGTCAACGACATTCCACAACGTCCAAAACGTTCTCTTCATTCAGATGTAGGCGTTAGCAGGCTAAACATTGAATTTTAAGGTGGGTGGATCACCTGAACATTTGATTTTGAAAGATTAGGAAATTTAGCAAAATAACAGGAAACCTAAAAATGGTTTGGAAAATAGTTGTCAGTAATGTAACATGTATGCAGGGAGCATTTATTGGGCTTAAACTAGCAAAATCACTGGTATGGTCCTTTAAAACCACAGTCTTTCCAGCATAAAGCAGACTTTGAATGAAGCAATCATATTTGTAATGCAGCTTACAGCCTCAGTGTGTTTGCTTTTCTTTGGTGTAGCCTTTTTTTGATACAAAGGAAATGTGCCTTGGGTCTGCTTTTCTCAGAATAACTGTGGACTCAAACACCGTTCTGAATCTTCAGCAGCAGAGTTCATTTACTACAACGGTTACCTGGCCAAAAGCCAAGTCAGAGACCAGATTTGTTGCTTGTGGATTGTTTAGTTTCAGTATGAACTGACAGGATGTTTTGAAACCTTAAGTGAAGTGTTTGACTCACTTCACCTTTTTTTTTTTTTTTTTTNTTTTTTTTTTTTTTTTTGTCTTCTGGTACACAGATACTTGCTGTTATCTCTTTTTTCATTCGGCCAGTTACACTCCAGGCCTAATACATATACTCTGCTTTAGCTTTTTGCATAAAATAGCTAATAGAAGACGACCTGCATCAGAAAAGACTCTTTCTGCAGTGAGATGGGACCCTTGTGAGTACTGTTCTTCTTAAAGGTTATCGTTGTGATGAGCTGTGACATTTAAAGTTGCAGCCCATCAAAAGTTCAAGTAGAACATTTTTCTGAAACAGAAGAATTCACTTGCTCCTCCCACATTTTTTTTTTTTTTTCTGTTAGCTTTCTAAGCTCAGTTTTGCGATTAACATTCTTTCTGTGATTAAACCCTCCAATCCTTGTCTAAAGAAGATTACATTTGTTAAGGCTAGAATAGATTGGACTACTGCAGAGCATACTAAAGAAGCAGCGAGGATAGTGTGCTGTTTCATCTTCACCCAAGGTTATCATTTGGCTGGCTGGGATTGATCGCTGTGTGAGGAACTGTGTGTTGTCACACTTTGGTAATTTGCTGCATTGTGAAACTTTCTGTTCACACACTTGGTGTTAGATGCATTATGCTGTGTATTTTGTGTGGCATTAAGATCAGTTTTATAACGGCAAAAGCAATTAGCACTAATGTGGATTATATTCTACATCTAAGCAACAAAGAGCACAGAGAAGTGAAAGAAGTAATTGCTGTATAAATTGGTCTTTTATATTTTTCGTACAACATGCCAGTTTTTCTTTTTTGTTTTAAGGCCAATAATGATAATTTTGTATAGAAGCTGCTAAACACTCATTTTATTTTGTCTTTGTATGACTTTAATTTGATGAAACATTTCCAATGACTCAGTGTTTCTTCTTCAATCAGTCAGTTCAGTTCGTCAGTTCAGTCCTCATACAGTTACATAATATCAATGCATAAAATTGAATTTTCTAATGTTTGGAAACTGTCATGTATGGAAGATTATAATGGAAAAAATAATAATAATAAAGTGAAATATAGTAATACACATTTGTGAAATGTGTATTACCATGTTTTCATTTATTTAATTTCCATATATGCATTTACTATGTCATAATTAAGTGAAAAACATATGGTATAGTGCAAGCTGTTTATTTTTTTTTATTTTAATGATCATATTAATTTTTTCATTGTGACATGAATTTTTCATGCCACATTACAATCAAATCACAGGACAGTGAAAAGAAAAGATGAGGAGTTTTTCATTTTACTCTTGTCCAGCAGGGGGCAGCCTAGACGTGCCAATACTAAACACAAAGTCTTCTCATTTATTTTTCTGAAGCAGCTGTTATTACAGAAGGAAAAAGAAAGCCAATCAGCGGGGGCAGTGCTTAAGGTGTAGTTTATTCTGAACCTGCATTAGCAGGTGATAGTCAGCGATCATGTCAGGAGAGAATAAAGGATGAGATTGCAGCTCTGTTGCAACAAGTGTAAGAACACACAGTTAGCCATGATTTGACACCATATAGGTTTGCAATTTCTGGTACTGCAATCCGCATTTCCAAGTACCTGATTATGGAGGTAATAGGAATGTGTATGGGAGACCGGCCCGGTCCATCAGACTGGTAATGTCCCTTGATATCCCAGCTGCATCTTCAAACTGTAAACATGAGCTTAACTCCTACTGTTTGCAAAGCTCGTTTTGTTTGTTGAAGAATTTCGTCACCTGTGAGAAGTTCTATGTCCCCTATTCTCTCTACACTCCACATGTATCTCATCATTGCTAATGCGCATCAGAACAAACTATGCCTTAAGCTCCGCCCCCACGCTGTGATTGGACTGTGTTTTCATTTTCATTCTGGTACTGATAATGTAGCTTCTTCAGAAAAAGAAATGAGAGGGCTTTGCTTTTAGTATTGGCACATCTATGATGCCCCCTGCTGGACAACAGTGAAATGAAAAACATCAGATCTTTTCTTCTCACCATACTGTGATTTGATTACAATGTGGCATGAAAAATTCATGTCACAATGAAAAACAATTAATTCAATCATTCAAATAAAAAAATAAGCAGTTTGCATTTTTCACTTAATTATGACACAGTAAATGTGTGTATGGAAATGAAATACAAATGAAAACATGTATCGTATTTCACAAATGTGTGTTATATTTCACTCTGTTTTATTTTAATTGTGTCCCTTACAATCTTCTATAGTTGTGAAGCATAGCATATGCTGTTTTTGTGGAGAATTGTGGCTTGTTTCCAGATAAGTGATTTCCAAATAATGCCAGCCCGATCATGTTTGGAGATTTTCTAAGTTTCCCTTTTTGAATGTTTGGTAACACAAACCTAAACACCAAAACTTCTCCTTTCACGTTTCTCAAAAATTGTTCATTGTTTTCATATGACATCAATTCACTTTTACTTCTGACGCACAGATCAGATCTGCTTTTAGTCCTGAAAAAATACCCTATGTCAATTGTCTATGTCATTTATTCGACAGTAATTAGACATGAATGCTCCTATGGACCTTTTACTGATTTCACCGTGACTAGGGTCATTGCTCTGAGTGAAAATGAAGCGCTGTGGTCCAAACACAAAAAGCATGCAGTCAGGCTCTGATCATGGTGCCATGTGATCATCATGTGAAATTGTTGTTAATATTTTGATGTCTCTGATATGTAACTTTCATGATTTTGATTACACTCAGACTGTGTTTGCCCGTTTAGACCGTTTAGATTTGCCCATAAGGTCGTGTTTTATTTCATTGCGTTATAAAGGTGTGTGTTTGGGGGCTGTTGACGCTTGGGGGTTGACCACAGGACTACTTTCACATCTTCATTTATTGTTCCATTCTTCATTTCAGCCTGCACGCTCTGGTTTCCAGGGCTGTTCCAAACCGTCGGCTGAATGGATGAATAATTCATCTCTCTAGTTCAGGGATGAGTCAGGCTCCAACCTCTGCTCCGTCTCAGCTTTTTCCACTGACTTGCATCTTATTAAGTCAGATCTTTCAAAAACACACACACTCTCCAGTTCCAGACTGAAAGGGAGAGACCAGAACAGGCTGTATAATTGTAATTTTGACCAAGCTTAAAGGACAGTATCAGTGATTTTTGCATGTTTAAGCCGAATAAATACTTCCTGCATACATGTTACATTACTGACAACCATTTTCCAAAACAAAAAAACTGTATTTTAGTTTTCTCACCATACTGTGATTTGATTACAGTGTGGCATGAAACATTGTATTTTGCCAAAATCCCCTAGTCTTTCAAAATCAAATGTTCAGGTGATACACCCACCTTAAAATTCAATGTTTTGCCTGCTAACTTTTAATTTTTCAGTAAAAACAATCTTCTCTTGGGACTAGATTACCTGGCGGAGACACACTTTTTCTTCTATGCAGCTCTGCAATGGACTAGTTAAATTAAGAAAATGTATAACTTTCTCTCAAGCACATTTCAAGTCTCCACAAGTTGATTTTTCTAGCATACTGGAATGAACTCAAGCCAGTGGCAGCCTGGAAGGTAGGAAAAAGAATTCTAATATTTACAGCTCCAGTAGAATGCTTTGGAAAACATTTGGCAGGAATGTAACGCATATGCAGTTTGCATTTATTGGACTCAAAAATGCAAAATCACGGGTATACTCCTTTAGATGCCATCACTTTTGAATGAAATCAATGAAAGAAGCAGCAAGCGCCACATTATGCATGAACTTGGCACTAACAAAACCACAAATGGTGCATGATGGGCATCTTCTTGACATCTTGCACGCCTTAAAGAAATAAAGTTATTTCTGGTGATTTGAAACAGGGCTCTGCTCTCTGCCTTGTAGTTTCTGAGGAAATGTGGATCGTTAGGGGCTCCTCATGATGCTCATCACCAAAAAGTCAAATTAGATCAGCAAAGATCTCAAACTGGAAAAAACATTGCATAACCAACGCCCCTCGGCCTCTCTCACGAGGATAGGATCATGTTGGTTTTACCGCCTCTGCCGAGTTGCAGTTTGCCTAATTATCCAAGAGGGTTTTACAGAAAAGGCAGCATAGCACGATGACTCAGCCATCAGACTCCCATGACTACATTTCTCATGATCAACACATTGGATAAAGGCAGTGTAGAGGAAGACTGTGTGTCAGGTCATAACAATCATGTATGTGATTAAGGAGGAAAAACACACTCAGGTTTATGAAAAGGAAGCCTTAGGTGGGCATGGCTGAGTCATACAGCCACTGCTGGATTGTGTTTTAAAGGACCATGCCGGCTAGTTTACATACAAGTTACGTTACCGTCAACGAATTTCCAAAACTTAAAACCGTATTTAAGTTTTCCTGATATTTTTCCAAATCGCCTAATCTTTCAAAATCAAACATTCAGGTGTTGCACACACCTTTAAATTCAATGTTTCACCTTCTAACACTTATGTATGATAGTAGAAGGCACAGTCATTTTAATTTCTCGATAGAAGCTGTCTTCTCCTGGGACTATGTTTCCTGGCAGAGACATATATTTGCTGCGTTTCCATTCAACTTATTCGCATTTTTAATGCGCATTTCTGGTTATTTGATTAAAAGAAATGCAAATTGATGCGCCTTTCCATCAACTACGTTATGCGAATTATCTCAGAAGTGATTTACTTTCATGTACATGTCCACAGCAAAACACACACCAATGGAGAGTTTAAATGAAACCCTTGGTGTGGGAAAAATACTTAGGCTATTACAGCTCGTATGCAGTTATACACGCCTTATTAAATGCAGCCAACAAATGTCTGACAGCATGTTGCCACGGCCCTCTATAAACTTGTTAAGTGTACCGAGTACAGTGTGGTGGGTGAAACTTTCAGTGTGGGTAAAACAATCGTTTACGCGGCGTGTCAAGTTATTTGTGAAAAACTAATACGTTTTTCGGATATAACGAATAACGGATCCATCGTTCTGCATACGTTGTTGACGATTATCTGCTCTTCTGAGGTGTGTGTATGTGTGTGTGCTCACCCAGCAGCGCACTTCGCGTCCTCAACAAATGCGAATAACTTGTTTCCATCCACTTTATTCGCATTTTGTCTTATGCAAATAATCAGTTGATCCATCTCTGCCAAGCGCATATATTTTTAATGCGCATTTTGAAGTTAATGCGAATTAATGGTGTTTCCATCCAGGCTTTCTGACGCGCATATTCATTATTTGCATAAAAATAGTTGGATTGAAACACACCTATAGTCTCCCATGTAGCTCTGTGTCGGATCAGTTAAATAAAGGTACTTCAACATAAAACTTAACAGACATAGTGTTTGCTGTGATAGATTACTTATCTCAAATGTATTTTAAGTCTTTATTTATAGTGTACTGGAATGAACTAAAACCATTGGAAGACTTGAAGGTAGGAAAAAAATATACAAAATGTACCGCTCCAGTAGTATATTTTGGGAAGTGGTTGTCCGTAATGTAACCTGTAAGCGGGTTGTATATATTGGGCTCAAACATTCATTATTGCCGGTATGGTCCTTTAACAACTGCTGAATCCCTGTCTGCTCTAAGTTTTCTGTCCCCAGTTGAGCCTGACCTCTGACCTCCCAAGGATCAATATAATTAGTAACATATTCTTAGAAAAAAGAAGTAATACTTACCCCAATTCTAACTTCAAATTATGCATTTGTGTCTCCAAATAATTTGACTCAGAAATGTTTTCACATCTGAGCGGGCAGATCCTGAACTCACACAGCAACAGTTTGGCGCGTGACATCATAGGGAAGCCAAAAGGAAAGATTTTACTGGATAAACTCGCCGCATTACCAAAATGATGTACGATTCAGCCTGGCCTCATCATGCATTCTGTATCATGCATTCTATATCCTGATGATATACCTGTAGAGGTATGGAAGTGTCTAGGAGAGGTGGCAGTAGAGTTTTTGACTAGGTTGTTCAACGAGATCTTAGAGAGTGAGAGGATGCCTGAGGAATGGAGGAGAAGTGTGCTGGTGCCGATTTTTAAGAACAAGGGAGACGTGCAGAGCTGTGGCAACTACAGAGGAATAAAGTTGATGAGCCACACAATGAAGTTATGGGAAAGAGTAGTGGAAGCTAGACTAAGGGCAGAAGTCAGCATTTCTGAGCAGCAGTATGGTTTCATGCCAAGGAAGAGTACTACAGATGCAGTATTTGCTTTGAGGATGTTGATAGAGAAGTACAGAGAAGGTCAGAGGGAGCTGCATTGTGCCTTTGTAGATCTAGAGAAAGCATATGACAGGGTGCCGAGAGAGGAACTGTGGTGTTGTATGAGGAAGTCTGGAGTGGCAGAGAAGTATGTTAGAGTGGTGCAGGACATGTATGAGAGCTGTAAGACAGTGGTGAGGTGTGCCGTAGGTGTGACAGAGGAGTTCAAGGTGGAAGTGGGACTACACCAAGGATCAGCTCTGAGCCCCTTCTTGTTTGCTGTAGTGATGGACAGGCTGACAGATGAGGTTAGACAAGAATCCCCTTGGACTATGATGTTTGCAGATGACATTGTGATCTGTAGTGAGAGCAGGGAGCAGGTGGAGGAAAACCTAGAGAGGTGGAGATATGCCCTGGAAAGGAGAGGAATGAAGGTTAGCCGCAGCAAGACAGAATACATGGCTGTGAATGAGAGGGACTCAAGTGGAATGGTGAGGTTACAGGGAATAGAGATAAAGAAGGTGGAGGATTTTAAGTACTTAGGGTCCACAGTCCAGAGCAATGGAGAGTGTGGAAAAGAGGTGAAGAAACGTGTGCAAGCAGGTTGGAATGGGTGGAGAAAAGTGTCAGGTGTGATGTGTGACAAAAGAGTCTCGGCAAGAATGAAAGGAAAGGTGTACAAAACGGTGGTGAGACCAGCGATGTTGTATGGCTTAGAGACAGTGGCACTGAGGAAAAGACAGGAGGCAGAGCTAGAGGTAGCAGAGACTAAAATGCTGAGGTTCTCTTTGGGAGTGACGAGGATGGATAGGATCAGGAACGAGTACATCAGAGGGACAGCGCATGTTAGATGTTTTGGAGATAAAGTCAGAGAGGCCAGACTGAGATGGTTTGGACATGTACAGAGGAGGGATAGTGAACATATCGGTAGAAGGATGCTGAGGTTGGAACTGCCAGGCAGGAGGCCTAGAGGAAGACCAAAGAGGAGATTTATGGATGTAGTGAAAGAGGACATGAAGTTAGTTGGTGTGAGAGAAGAGGAGGCAGAGGATAGGGTTAGATGGAGGCAGATGATTCGCTGTGATGACCCCTGAAGGGAAAGCCAAAAGGAAAAGAAGAAGAAGAAGGTAAAAGCTGTCTTCTCCTGGGACTACACAATGAGGTCCAAGAGTCTGAGACCGCTGTGAAAATCCTTCTATTTTTTATTCTTTTTGAATTTAATATAAGATTTTTGACAATATTGTCGACAATTTGAGTGAAAAAATGAATCTTTTAAAAATGTACATGAATTTCAGAATATCTTAGTATTTGGTATGCCTCCCTTTTGCTTTAATGACAGCANAATGTACATGAATTTCAGAATATCTTAGTATTTGGTATGCCTCCCTTTTGCTTTAATGACAGCATGCATTAGAGCTGGCATGGACTCTACAAGTTTGTGCAAAAGCTGATGAGCTAAGTTATTCCAGCATGATTTGACAACGTTCCAAAGAGCTTCTTGTGGTGTCAGATTTTCTGATTGTTTCCAGATTTACATGGAAAACATCACGGATTTTCAATGTGGTCTTAGACTTCACTGAATGTACAAGTGGAGAGATACATTTTCTTCCAAGTAGCTCCGTGTTGGATTGGTTACATAAAGTCTTCAACAAAAAATAGTAATGACGTGTGGTTCGCTGCCTATCTCAAGCACTTTTCAAGTTTCTACAAGTTGATTTTAATAGCGTACTGGAATGATTTGAAACCAATGGCACTCTGGAAGGTAGGAAAAACAGTTTGAAAAGTTATCTCTTCCAGCGGTATATTTTGGAAAATGATTGGCAGTAATGTCGTGAAATGCGGGATGTATTTACTGGGCTCAAATTGGGAGCAAAATCACCAGTATGATCATTTAAGATTGCACTTGACGTGCAACCTTTGCTGCAAAAATGTAGTATTTATTCATTTCTATTTTTGTGTCTGTCATTTTATGTCTTTCTGATGTTAGTCTAGGTAGTGTCTTTTGTAAAGCCATTTTATTCCAGGACTAATTATTGAGAAGGCATTTGCAGAGCAGGGATGTGACTTCAAAAATTTTAAAGTAAACCTCCTTTACTGCCAATTTTAGTGGTGAAAATGTAAAAACTGCAGGAAAAAAACAAGACTTGAATGGTTATGAGACAGGAAGGAAGTTGCCTCAGTATGCTACAGAGCAGAACTGGCTTTTGCTTTGAGAGTCTGAGTCCTTGTCCTGTATCTCAGCGTGACAGTCTGCCGTAAAAGCTGAGGCGTGACAAAATGGCACTTAGCCGAATAACCGATTTGAGTGTTTCCCTCCTGTGTGTCACGGATAGCGAAAGAATCAGTTTTACAAAAATGCACAGCCGTCGTAATAAACAAGACAAAAAGAGAAGTAAGAAGCTGTGTGTGTAAATGATGATTCATCTTTTTCAAGGTTTCTGGAGCAGCAGCACATGAAGTGCTGCGACCTCTGTTACTGAGTCCATGTAAACATCCATTTCTGTGTCCTTTACAGACAAATGACTTTCTGTGGTGTCACTGCTGCGTAACTTGTTTTGTGTAATGATGCCACATTATCCAAATGTATCTAAATTGGTTTCCCAATTTATTGGTGAGAGTTGCAACTCTAGGAAGGTTGAGATGCTAAAGCAGTTGTTTAACAGTTGTTAATACATGGGGTCATTGTTATGACGGCGTATTAGGGCCATGTAAGACAAAAAACCAAAGGGGGCATTATTTTGAGTTTTCAAACTCGTAAATTTGCAAATTTTAAAACTCAAAAATTTGCCAGTTTTAAAAGTCCATATGCTTATGATAATTCGATGATTTTGCGCTAAATGCACAAATATTTTTTTTTATTGCTAAATCCAGTGGAAATTTAATAAGTAATAATTAAATAAGGTCATTAAAGGTCATTATTAAATAAATTTAATAATTTAATAAGGTCATGTATTGCAGGCATAGTCACAACTTAAGGCAGTTTGATTCCCATTCTCCCATTTATTTTCCCTTTCTCATAATTAAAAAAAATAATAATTATCTAACTATAAAGACAGAAATCTATCTGTGGCACCAATATCTCTAAACAGTAGAACCTGACACTGTATGAAGTTGAAATTCAGATTCATTGCTCAGGACCCAAGGATGTGCCTTGTTGCGTGTGAAGTTGTTTGGATGAGCAGTTCTTGAATTGAGCTGTGCTGGTAAAAAGTAGTCTGCGCAGCAGGATAAGCTCCGGACGCAGCAGCATATGCTCCGCTCCGCGGGTACTTTTGGTAGGCTGCAGCGTACACCATAAAATCCAGCCCGGTCCAAACAGGCAAGTTCTGAAAACAGCCACTGCACTAGTTATTTTTTAAAAAAAATTTAAAAATTGATTATTCATTATTAAAAAGTAATTTTCATTATTTTTTTTAGTTTTTAACCTCATAAATTTGCCAGTTTAAAAACTCACAAATCTGCCAGTTTAAAAATTTGCAAATTTGCGAGATTTTAAACTCGCAAACAAATTTGCAAGTTTTTTTTTGTGAGTACATGACCTTATTAAATTATACTTTTCCATCAGATTTATCAATAAAGAAATACTTGTGCTTTTAGTGCAAAATCATTGAATTATCATAAGCATAGGATCATCAAATTAACATAAGCATACGGACTTTTAAAACTGGCAAATTTTCGAGTTTTAAAAGTAGCAAATTTACGAGTTTAAAAACTCAAAATAATAACNCCCACCCTTTTTTTTCCATCTTGTTGTCTACAAATCAGGTGTAGGAAGTGCAACCTGGAGAGATGGAACATATGCACTGCTGTGAGTCCCAAGGATCAGGATTGTGAATGACTGCCTTATCTTGAAGACATTTTAGTGATGTTACACAGGTGTTTTCACTTTGTTTAGCTAATTAGCCCCTTTCTCAGGACTGTGTGGGCACATACAATGGGACAATGTACATCTTTATGATTGTTTTAAGTGGAGTTACGGAGCTGGGACTCTCACCAGCCTCCCTGCATATCAGCCTGAAAAGACATCTGATTAGCAGAATAATTAACAAAATCTATATATATATATATATATATATAT